>JAAGKR010001906.1:42615-109365 GCA_011419295.1 Clarias macrocephalus
TGGGTGTTTCCCAAGAATTCTCCTTAAAATTAATGAGTAGCTCCTAGTAAAGATATTGTTTATTCAACAAACACCTTAACAATTAAAAATGATCCTAATGTACAAAAATTGTTAGGAATAGTAAGGAGCGTATGTGTGTGTGTCTGTGCCCTGCGATGGATTGGCACCCTGTCCAGGGTGTACCCTGCCATGTGCCCGAAGTCTCCTGGGATAGGCTCCAGGCCCCCCGTGACCCTGAATACAGGATTAAGCGGTATAAATGATGAGTGAGTGAGTGAGTGCATATCGTACTGTGTATGACTGTGTATGTGACAAATAAAATTTGAATTTGAATTTGATTCTGTACAGCTGCTTTGCAGCAATGTCAATTAGTAAAATCGCTATACAAATAGATATAAGAAGAACTTCCTTTCAGAAGAGAATGTATGTCAGTGAGGACAACCCTGAAGCAGCTGGTGTATCAGTAGGCCACATGCATTTTGCATAAATTCCTCTGCATTGAATCACTGCTAAGGAGGATGGAACCACATCCAAGTCCAACAGCAAAACTTCCTCAGCTGCAGGCCTGCATGTTGCCAAAATTCTGGACCCCATCAACACTACTCTTTAAGCCCTCCAATTCTGGGAGACCTTCATTATCTACTACACTGCCTGGAAAAAAATAGTTGCACATTCAACTATTACACATTTTTTAACTGAATTCCATTACATTTTAATTGTATATGACTTTTAACAATGGACACTGTCACAAAACAGCTTTCCAGAAAAAATAAATTAAGGAAAAATATGTCGGAATCATAAATATGAGATTGTCCCTGGTGAGCAAGCAAGGGTGAGATTAAACTCTAAAAAACTCTCCAAGATAACAAGGAAGAAACCATGAGAGGAATCCATCCTCCTCTGGTTTATACTCGATGTATGACCATAAATCAATCCATGCTATATCTGGGTGCTGTAAGGTTAAAAGTTAATTATACAGCATGTCATAAAAATTGTTTAATTTAATATAAAGTCCATTTTCACTGCTAAAGGCTCGAGCACAAAACTGGTTATGGCATCTCTACAACTATTGAGCAACTGCCCACATCAGCCCAGTCCAAGTCCATTGTCATAGTTGTAGAGTGGAACCATGCTCAGTCACCACACGCATCCCAAGCAGATCATACAGAGCCATCCTCATCAGCCAGAGTTTGCCCTCCTACCCTTAGCAGGCCGTCCATGTCAATGAAAGCGTCTAAGTGACGAGAACTTCAAACTTCAAAAGTAGGGCACCAGGAAATGTCAGACGTGTCCGAAGGGCAGAAATGGTTGGAATCAAACTCTGTGTATGATAATGGTACTTTTAACACAAATTATAAGATGATTACCACACCTGGTGAGAGTGTGATGAACACACTAACGCCAGGTGCGCTGTACAGCAAATTTCTTTATAAAAAGCATCCAGATAGAAGTTTGGATAAAACTAAAGCTGTGCTTAAGCTACCTTTAGTGGAGCTATCCTGACCGTTTGAATACTGCACTGTCCTCAACAAAGCTTTGGTGTTCGTATCGACAGTCAGATACAGTAAACTCCCCTCCCTCACACAAAACTGAAGACAAGAAGTTTGATTGTCCACAGGTTTCATGGTCTTGGGTATGGAGTGAAACTACAAATAAATAAACACATTAAATAATAATGTCCAGAAACTAACAAAATTACAATCATAACATTCTATGATACTTGGAAACAACATCCTTTCTATATGCAAATATACAGCTCAGCTACATGACGCCAACACACAAAGTGGCCAGCTTAAGTAAAATTGCCTATTAATTAACTTTAACCACACTAGTTCACATTTATGCACAAATATAATAAACATTATTGTAAATCAAGAAAAACTTACAAGCGATGTAATGTTAAAGATTACAGAGATGCACGGAGATTAAGAGAGCCATAGTTCTCGCGGCCTGCATGTAGAACTTTCTTTTTTTTCTGAATCACGTGAACACCTGAAATTGCGGTTTAAAATAACACTAAACTTGCCACTAGATGGGGCTGTTAACCATTAATAAAAACCTTCATTAAATTAAACACTAAACATGAAATCTGTTCAAATTAAACTTGTTCCATCACAAATAACATAAAACATTGAAAAAGGCTATGAATGTGAGTTTGCAAAAGCTACTTTTATTAGTGGTGCTTGTGAAAGCGAAGCACTACTATTATAATCTCACAGGCTTTTAGTGGTGCTTGCGGAAGCGAAGCACTACTATTACTGTATAATCTCACAGGCTTATTATTATTTTTCTTTTTTTCTTCCATGTGAAATTTGGCACGTAACTAGTCCCGCACCGTTTGTCGTAGATCCATGAATGAGGTGTCAAATCCTGCGGCTTGGTCGGGAATGGGGTGCTATGACTTTTCTAAGGGGTGGGCGGTTAATGGGGGTAATTAACCGCCCCAAAAAGTCCCATAGACTTAACATTGAGACCAACATCGGCTATGACATCAGCTATGACATGGCAGGCTCTATGATGTCACGGCAAGCACCACTCACATTTTCTTCAGGAAATGTGCCTCTCTAGCTGCATTTACAGTACTGGAGATCACTGGACATCAGTAAGTAACCATAACTACCTCAGTATATCTAATTGATGACAAATGGCAACTGCACTCATTCACTCTGGGTATGTTAAAACAGAAGAAAGACATTTTGCCAAAGCATTAGCTAAAGTTGTAGTGTTAATATAAGTTTAAAAACTTGTTTTATCTAATACTTTACAATAATGCTTGTAATTTGCGCCACGGTTTCGGAAAATATGAGACAACCTGGTTTTAAAATTCCAGCATAAAGAATAAACATACATTGATCTGTCTTTTCATCTTTGAAGGTTCAGTTTTCATAGTCTACTAGTCCCTTTTTTGGAATAAGCCATGGTGTGTGTTGTGCATTCGTTTCTGTTTGGTGAGGATTTGGGCACTTTTTAGGTGCATCACCATAATTTTCACATACACTATCTATACACAGTAAACTATTGAGTTGATTGGCTCTTTTAATTTTCCATGTATAGCCCACCTCGAGGGAAAAAGCGCTATGTTATTCCAAAAAGTGCTAGATGCTGTGACATTTAGATTTCTTTTATGGTGCTGGTTTAACTCCGGGCAAATACCTAACAACTGCTAAAGTTTAATTAAATTCAGACATACAAACATACATCCTGGTTTCGGGTCTGCCAATCTATGAAACATAAAGATATTATTGAAAGAGTGAGTATACTGCATTGTCTTATATTATATTACTGTAGATTAGATTAGATAATATACAGTAAGTGGAAAACGGTGCGTATCCAGACTTAAACACTATAGTGACCAGTGTGGGGGATGTTACTTTTTAAAGTAACTAATTACATTACAAAACTACTGTTTTTAATAATTATTCTACCATCATCACTCAGTGAAGTTTGGCCCATAATCAAAAACAAATTTTGGCGCTGTGATTAGGTTTCCACCTTCCGCGCGTCGGTCCTCGCATAATCAAACCGCATAGGTGAGATAGGGGTATAACAGCAGGAATAACAGAGGGGGCAGGTTGTCCGAGGCAGGGCTTGTAGGGCGACCTCCTCTCACACACACATACACACTAATGGATTGGGAATGACTGCTGTCTGGCTCACGGATAACATACAGTAAATTGTCTGAATAATGGATTACATTTTTGAAAAAGTAACTAAGTAACTGATTACTTGAATGGCGGACTTAACACGTTAGATTACTCGTTACATCAAAAAAGTAATCCGAGCACTCTAATGCGTTACTTTGTAACTCGTTAAACCCAACACTGATAGCGACTGGTAACATTACTGTAGTTCCTTATCCGCAACAATACGAACACAGTTAGCAAGTGGCTTTTTGCTGCTCTTTAACAACATTAACAATGTTGTTACAGTACTGTCATTATCCGCCGACAGCTGAAAGCTTGGCTTTATTTTTGCAGATTCATAACATGTCTTTTATTAATTATGTAAACATAAATTAGTTTCATTTATAATATCACATTGCTTACCAGGTTTCTACAAGCTACTGTTGTTATCTAATTTAAAAGAGAGTTTGTTCATCCAGAAGGGGGTCATTTCAAATCACATTAATAAGTTTTTTGACCATGTTTGAACACTAAATGCTATGCTTCACTTTCCCACTACATCTTGGTACATTTGCATAATGTGACTTGATCAGTTGAGTTTTTGCTCGCTCAGAATATTTGCATAACATAACTTGATTGGTTGACATCCATGTCAGCGCACCCTCTAAACATTTGCATATGCTGTTTGATTGGTTGACACCTGCATTGGCACTTAAAAAATTTGAATGTTCAACTTTTCAGTGCAATCAACTATAAGTCATGCTAGCAAAGCAGCCCAACATCAAAGACACGTGATGAACATGATGCATGAGCATCGTTGCCATAGTCTAGTTCCACCAGCTGGCTGGCATTTCTGAAGTGTCCCGGAAGTCAGCTCTCTGTGCTTCATTGCTAAAGGTATGTCTATTTTTGACAGAAGCTGTTTCTGAAAGCAGCCAACCTGCCAATCAGGGTAGCGCTTCCACATGGATATTCATACCAGGCCTAAAGTCATGTCAAGCCACTCTGTGACAGAAAAGCTCTTGGTGGTCTGTGAAGCCATGCAAATGATGAAACCACACTGCAAAATGGAATGTTATAGATCTGCTCTCATCAGAAATCCAGGTGTGGCAGTTGAGGAGTGGCCAAACATTACCTGCAGATGGAGAGAGGTGCTTGATATAATACGTTTTACCTGTAGCTCAGTAGTAGGTTTATTTATTGGTGTGTTTTTTGTGTTGGTGGTGGCAGAAAGAAACCTGGAGAGGTAGGTAAACTGAGCAGTCACAGAAGTAGGAGAGTGAGACAGAGTTAGTTAGTTTGTGTTTATGTATGTAGTCACTAATTGACAGAAATGGAATGTGTTAAAGCAGTCATTACAGGGGTTGTAATGGCAGTTTCATTAGCTTCTTGTTTCATTAAGTCCTGTTTGATAGATGCCAGTTTATTTAAAGTGTTGGATTTTATACATTGGGAGTATGTCCCTAGTGAGTATCAATACCTATTTATCTCAGGTCCTCAGGAATCTCCCTTGTACTGCCATAGCACACTTCCATAAATATCATGTCATGATAGAGAGTGCACTTTGAGTGATGACCCAGGTTTATATTATTGAAACATAAGAGGGCCTGCTAATCACATATTTGATTGCGATCCCCTTGATAAAATACTCAACATCAGTTAACCCACAAAATTAGCTCATACTATGTGTAATTCTGCATATATTTTCTTCAAATAAAAAAATAAGTTAAACTATATAAACCATATAGTTTTTGCATAATTTGTTTAACTGATTTTTTTAAAATCTAGTTGTAAAACTTAGATAAAAATCTGATCACATTTCTGGTCTAATCTATGCAGAAATAAAGAACATTGTAAAAGTTTCATAGACTTTCTAGTGACATTGTAGCTGAAATTAATGTTTATGAATAATTATACTGAAAGGTATCAAATATAAAGAATAAAACTGGGCCAAGAACAGAGCCTTGTGGAACACGAAACCAAAGCAGCAAGTTTTACTTCCAGTAACTTCAACTGTGGGTCTATCCTCAAGGCCAGATCTTTAAACTCATCAGAACTCATTCAACTCTTTGAAAAGTTCCTGGGCAGCTACTGTAGTTCATTCTTTAGAAAATCTGAAAGCCATTGATAACAATGCATTTAACAATTGCCTGTCACATAAAGCAATTATTTTCATGTCTATCCCTCTGTAAGTCCCTAGATGCCACTATAGCGCTGTGTCTTTTATAAATATTCTACTTGTCAGTGTGACTTATTTTATCGAAGCTCACTATGTTCAATCAAGCTGCAATGTCAACAGGAAATTAGGAATCTTTTTAACTAGCAGCTCAGACTGACATTCTGACAAGCATGAAGTACACAATCCGTACATTGACAGCAGAGGTACACAGACCTCACATACACAATGAGTAAAGCTGGTTTCCAGTATCATATGTCTTTTTAGCTGTCAACAGCTGTTAATGGAAACAGTGACGTGTCTATACTGAGAGAGGCAAGTCCTTCTCACCCTTTCCGAAGTTTGCTCCAAAAAGCTGCTCCATTAAAAAAAAAGCTGCACTACAGGAGCAACGGCAAAAGGAAATGGATTGGGTGCATGATGGTGCTTTTCAGGGGTTTATGAGACATCAGTATTTCAGTAACATCAACTGTCAATTTTTTAAACAATCAACATTGGTCAAAAGCTTCTTATGGCTACCAACATTGTCTACTGAAGGAATTGCTTGGAAACATTTTAGCAAATGTTAGTTGTGCTATATGTATATTTTCGAACCTATATGCATAATATGTTTGGATGCTTGGATAGCAGTCCACTGTGTTTAATCCAAAGTTTAGGCTTTTCTTCATTAAGCATCTCACTGTAATGAGCACTGTTGATTGTTGAGCCTTTTTGTTGCAATACTGGCCTTGAGAATTCCAGAAAACTGTAGGCACCAATTACCAGCTGATTGTTGACATTTTCTTGGTGATTGAGGATGTTTCCATTTCATATTCTGCCGTTTACTTTCAGGATTGTGGTAATGAATCCATGTATTATGATCAGTAATGATTCTCTTAAATTTTTTTTATCTTCGTTAGAGTATCTGTCCTAATTTTGTTTGCAGATATCCAAACTCTTTTGTGAGTAGTTCAGCACTAGATACACACTCAGACCACAAAAAAACACAAATCACTGCACACTGCTTTTATTTCATGCAAATTAAAAGTGGGCCATCCATTTTTGTTGACACTACAAGTTACAAATTAACTGATGTAACACATCTGCACATCAGTTAATCTCTTGAGCCGTCTTTGAGACTTGAATGAGATTTAGGCATTTTCTGCATTTTCTCAAATGTGCCTCAAATATGGCTCATTACCTCTAAATCTCAGAGAAAGCTCATATTTGTCTTGTGTGCGACTCACATATCTTTTGTTTCCCCAAAGCAGTGTTTCCCACACAAAGTATACAGTACTTGTAAACTGTGCATTCGGGTTTTCTGACGTGTAGAATTCAATTCATCATTACTTTAAAAAAAATAGCATTTTACTACTACCGGAATGACAATGCAAAAATTTAGAACTCACAAAATGCGCACAATGATATATATTATGTCCTTGATATAAAATGTATGTTTGCTGACAGAGAGGGTTTTCATCATGTGTCACTTTATTCTAGACTGCATAGTTAATGTATGCATACTTCATCTTCTTCTTATTACTATTATTATCATCATCATCATTATGGTCACATGTAAATAAAATTGAGTTCTTTATATTGAAAAATATATTTTGCTGAAAAAAATTCACTCTATATTGCACAATCCTGACTCCTATACAATATATTTATTAAAACATAATAATGCTAAAAATGGCTAAAAATGCTTTGGGGTTTAAGGGCTAAGGTTCTCTGACAAACAGTGCCATCTACACTAAATAGTGTTTAGTACTTTTTATATACTTCATCTTACTCTTCCCATATAGGTAGATGGTTGGATCTCTATGGAAATCAAATTAATGGAAAATAAAATAAATCAAAATATTATATTAAAGGTCATATATATTTGAGGTTAGTTGTTTTACATAACTCTCTTGTTTGGGCCATGTTCTTTTTGTGGTCTGTTTCACAAAGGTAAAATATTCTGTTATTAATCCTTTTTGTCCTTGTCTGTGATTTGTACATCTTAGTTGCACTTTAGTTAATGTTCCAAAGTGAGTACACAACATAAACAATCATGTCCAGAGTATTTGTTGTCTATTGTGCAAATGGCAATAACTACTATGGGTATACATTGTCACATAAAAAATAAAGATAAATACAATAAGTCCCCTCAGAGCGAATTTTCACATAAGAAATAATGGAAACTCGTCCAAAACCCAAAAATATTCATAGAAAAATGATTCATAGAAAATAAAAAGGAAAAATGTAACTAATTACTTTTCCTTTGTAAAGAATCACCATCAACAGGAGATGAGAGGAGTAGGAGGGGGGTTATTATGTAGGACGACTTTCACACACACGCACAGATGTTGACTTTACTTCTACTTAAGTTTGGGAGGAGAACCCTGGATGCCATTCTGTCAAAGTTTTCCATTTCCTTTGACTGTGAACTATGAGGATTTTCCAAAATTAGAATTATTCTCCATTGGGACAGTTTGACAGGACAGACATCATGCTCCCGGACTGAACCGATGAGGCCGACTCATTTCTCCCGCACCGCCACACGCACACACATACAATACCAGACATAGCTGCTTTGAGACAATGACCATTGTTAAAAAGCGCTATAGAAATATATTTAATTGAACATTTCACAGAAGCATTTAGATATTGTATGTTATTGTAAATATTGGTATTTGGTGCACTGCAATGTCTATTTTTGTACAATACACATTGTCTATTCGTATTTGTGGAAATTCATAACTTGAATGTACGTACAGTAAAGTATTTTTTAGTTTTGTTATAATCAAGTGGAAAAAATTTTTGATTGCATACATCAGAGCCCAAATTGTACACATCACTGGTATCCGCAGTTAATGTACACACTGATGGTCCATTTTACACATTTTTGATGTACACTTAAATAAACAGGGTAGGCAGGGTTGATGCTGCAAAAGCTGGAATGGAATATCCATGTCACTTAAATGTACCATAAAAACATAATACAAATTATTAAATCAATAAACAAAGACAGAAAAAAACAAAATCCTTTGCAATACCTGACGAAGCTTTCACAAGAGCTTTCTTTATCGTAATGCAAAACAACCATGTAGGATTTTTCTCTCCTTGTATTTTACAAATGTCATTTGCATTTATGGGCAATCAAGCAAATAACAAATGGAACAGTTAAATAAACAGAAAAAAAGGTTTTATTAGTTTTTTAATTACTTTTGTGCAAAGTATTTCTAGATTTCAGTACAATTTATTTATTAGTACAATTATAAATCCAAAGTTCCCAAATTTCAAATCTCCTGAATATGATTTCTCATTTGTAATGTAAGTTCTGTACTATAAACATAACAATATAAATTTATACATTTATTTATAGAGTAATAATTAATTAATAGAGTACGTTTAAAAAAAATTGGCAAATGTAAATGTATTTTGGTGTCATCTCACCTTATCTCTAAATCAAAACTTTTACACTGCAAAATACACAGCCTGGCCAAAAAAAGTGACATCAAACATTTCATTGATTTTTTAGCTTTGATTATGGTGCTTAATGTAGTGGCCAATTCATGTGTAAAAATGATTCCTCATGCTCTTTCACAATCTGAACCGTAGCATTTGCTCGGTTAACCTGGTAATTCAGTGATAACCTGGTAAAAGTGATAACCTGGTAATTCAGTACTGTAAATTTAGGTAATTATAACCCTGCTTTCAGAAGCTTGTACAGGTGGCCATATGCATAACGGGTGAAATTAAATACACAGTTTAAACTATAGAATGAATTGTTGGCAAATATATGCAGTATATTTTTTATCATCTCAATCTTCTACTTCTTGAATGAATCTGTTCTCGTGCAGTGTGACTAAACACCAAGATAAACTGTAGCCAATTAAGACGAAGGCATACAATAAGGTTAACATTTACTCTTCCTCATTAACATCTGCGGTGAAAAGGCATTGCCTCTATGATGCTTTATAGTGGATGTAATGGATTATTAGAGAGAGCATACCATATCTGTCAAATAAAAAATAAAGATAAATACAATAAGTCCCCTCAGAGCGAATTTTCCCATAAGAAATGATGGGAAAGACTGACACTGACAATGAACACTATCATTAGTGTCATGAACATTCATTGGAATGATATTCCTTTTAAAGAATAAGTTTTGGCTCCTGCTCTTGTCTTATTTGTACGTGGTACCAACAAATAGGCAATAACATTTTTTTGTTGAAATACACTACCAGTCAAATGTTCGGACACACCTTCTATGGTCTTTCCTGATTTTTATTTCTTTCTGCATTGTAAAACTAGGCTGAAAGCATTCCAAAATAGTCCATAATCTTCTTTGAACAGTTGCTATTGAGATGTGTCTGCTACTCATGCTCTGTAAACCCTTTATAACGTCTCTAATCTGGGGTGCTGTTAATTGGTGTTTTTGAGTAGAACTTCTACTCTGCAGCAGAGATAATTTATGTTCTGTCTTTCCTGGGTTGGTCTCAGTGTGAGCCAGTTTCATCATGGTGTTTGTTTTGCAAATGCACTTGACAATACTGTTCTTCATGGTCAAGTGGACCTGTCCTCAATCACCACACACATATCCCAAGCAGACCATATGAGCCATCTTCAGCAGCAAGCCAGAGACCTCCATGCGATAAGATCTCCAACCAGAAGCAGGACACCAGAATGAGTCAGAGTGATCTGAAGGGCAGAAGTGGATAGGATTGATGGCAACTCAGGAGTGCCATGTGTAGCTCAGAAGGAAACTTGAGGGCTCCCTGGGAAGTAAAGAAACCTGTCACTTCACTGTCAGCAAATCTTTGTGATCAACAAGAGAGCAGGAAGACAGCATCCAAACATATCAGTTCACCATAAAAATCTATGTCTATGAGAACCCCAGGTCTGCACCTTTATCTAAGACGAATCTATTCACAAAAGACTCAGTTAAATAAATAAGCTTCCAGCCTAGACTTAACCACAGAGACTGTGTCTGTGTCCCAAACTTTATTTAGGAGATTTCATAACTTTGGGGCTTTGTAAGGAAAAGCTTTGTCACCTGCTTTGTCCTGTTCTGAACAGTGCAGTGCCCCTCACGAGACCTGTGTCGTTACAGAGACAATGTTCTGTGTATACTTAAGTGGTGATGTGCTCATATCTTGTGGTTGGAATCTACTTTCTACACTACAGTAAATAGAGCGTGTTTATGCACCTCGTAGAACATCCAGACAGTAAGACATTACAGTGGTCCAACCTAGAGGTAACAAAAAGCTAGGACTTTTTTTCTGCATTATGCAGTGACAATATATTACTTATTTTGGCAATATTTCTGAGATAAAAGAATGCTATCCTAGTAATATTATCTACATAAGCTTCAAATAAAAGAAATCAATAATCACACCAAGGTCTTTTACTGCTGCACATGACAAAGCATAAAAGCCATCAAGTGTTGCTGTGTGTCGTAGTACCAGTACTTCTGTTGTGTCAGAATTAAGTAGGAAGAAGTTAATTAGCATCCAGTGTCTAATGTCCTTCACACATTCCTCCTTATTATCTTCCTTAACCTTATTAAGCTGGTGTCTCTCATCTGGCTTTGCTGATAAATATACAGTACAGTGGTATCTCGGCATAAGAACGCCCATCCTTAAGAACTCATGCCTTAAGAACTCAAAAGAATTAGCCTCGTCATGTGAAGAATTTTCAGCATACAAGCGACTGAACCGAGCCAACCCGAACACCAGCTTGGCCTATGATGCACAACTTAACCAGGAGCCGTTCAAAATTTGTTCCCCTCAGTGGAAAGCCAAGCAAAGTTTAGGTATTTTTTGTGTTTTTTGGGCAATTTATAGGAAGAAGAAAAGAACAGCTGGTGCCCATAGGAATCATAAATTAAGGTTAAATGAGGTCTAATGTCTATTTATTTAATATTTTAGGCAGGGGAGTTGCCGTTTCTGGGTGAAATGTTGACTATTATTAAAAGGGGTTCAGTTACTGTTTAAATAGATATGGGATCTCGTATACAAGTTGATTTTGGTGAGAGTAGTTAAATGAGTTCAAATTGTCTGTTCTAGAAGCCAGATTTTTTTGCCTGATATTTGAAAAAATTATCTCTACTACATTATATTGGTGTGCATGAGGTGGACAGTTAATTTAGTTAATTTTGCTGCAGTAGTAAATAATAATCTAAGATTATTTTTGTTATCTTGGACAGATATGTTAATCTAACAGCACTAAGAGCTTTTTTTTTTTTTTTTTTACAGTTCAGGACACTAACTTGGTGTTGTTGGTCTTTTGGCAAGGGGTGGCCACATCGGACCATCCGCACACAAACTTGGCACAGGTTTTACAGACAGTCGGACGCCCTTCCTGATGCAACTCCCCCATTTTATCCGGGCTTGGGAACGGCACTACATCTAGTGGCTGAGGTTTGGGCTTGCTCGTTTATCAAGTTAAAATTTATTTAAAAATTTTCCTTGTCTTGCACAGAAGTCGTCAGATTTAGTTCGGTGTAAATATTTAAATCTATCAAACAAGTGACACAAATTCTGATGCACCAGACATGTCTAAAGTTTCAGACACTTTCGATCATGTGCTATTAGCCATGACACAAGCACGGACACCAAGTACTGAAACAATATACTTTACAAGAGTGAACCAAGCTTCAGAGCTTCGTATTTTCAGTCCATCGCTAGCATTTTAGAATCTGTGTAAAATTTCACTCTGAGCCAGTGAATAATTTTAGCAAAAGGAGGCATATATAAAGAAAAAAGCAACAAGCCTTAAATGGAACCAAAGTTAAATTTAGTATGAATAAAGAAATCATAAAAGCTACAGTTAAATATTTCAAGTATTAAACAGATACATATAAATATAATGCCACGGAGTTTCACTCCTACCTAACATGCTGTGTTCAGCTGCTGAAATGAGACATTGGGCATCTGTCAGAGTTTAAGTTCAAATAAAAATTGAGAATTTATTACAGTAACTATCTAATAATTAAAAATAAAATCATTATAGTCATTATTGTCGTATCCCCAAAAAAGTCTTGCTGCCATATGTGGAGACTGTGCATCAGTGGCAAATGAACATTCAGAAAATTAGATACATTACATAAATCTTTAGGCTTGCCATAAATAAGCCACCACAGTGTTAGGTAATGTCTCAGGGTGCAAATAATGGTAGGCCCGTCATTTAAATCAGGATCAGCAAGTGTGCCTCCAATCTTGTCAGTGATGCAATATAAACAGTGCAGGTTGTGATTTTGGAATAGGAGATAATATGGCAGGAAATCTCCACAGTGTTAAAAAGTCTGTGAAGAAACAAGATAATAAGTTAACTTGTACTCAGGTTTTCAATAAGCAGTGTACACCCAAAATGCCTTCCATAACGTAATTTTATATTTTTCTGCATTAGCTCTAAAAGCATTATGGAAATGCTCACTAATGCATTGATGTTCAAATATTTCTGCTGCTGTATGTCTTGATGGAGTATGTAAAATGACGAGAGACAAAAATCGTAAAGTATAACTGGCTGTACTGTACCTGGACAACTTTGATAAAAGTGAGGGATGATTGGAAAGAATGAAACCTCTGATATAATACTGAATTACTTTCACAAAATGATGATCATATTCACTCTCCCCATCACTGTCTTTAATTGGCCACACACTGAAAACCATTTTCAAAGAGATTTCCTACTGAGTGCAGGATAAAAAAGTGGTGTCATTGTTCAGAGTTTGAAAATGTCTCATACAGTATGTTAGACAAAAGAAATGACATTGTATAGTAAGGTACAGGTACTTACTGAATGTATTGGATAAATTAATAAACATATTCATAAACATATGAATACTGGTAGGTATTAGGCCATTGAGTTTGGTGTAATGACAAATGGTTACTGACAAATTTAAGATGGATCCTGCTACAATCCTGAAAGGCAAAAATGACAAATTAACAGTAATATCTTCCTCAACTTTTACAATAAACAAAGATTAGCTAAATAAATTCTCAACCCTGATAGGAGGCCCCTTCCATGGATATTTTAGTGTTTTCTCACACCCTTCTCACACACCTGATTTAAATAATCAGCTAAATGACAGCTTTTCTGAATTGAAGTGGATGTGAGAGGCCAGAGAAAACACTAAAAAGTGCAGTGATTGAGAACCACTGAGCTACAGTACTTCATAGATAGCTTGGGGCTATGGGCCAGCTGTTTCAATTGATTTTCTTTTCTTCTGGATTCTTAGTGTTATTGGTCAGTTTTTCTTCTATTGTTGAAAAATGTATGTAAACAATGGTAGTTTGTTAGAGCCCTCCCAAGAGTAGAAGACAACGCTGAGAAATAGAGGTGCTGGTTCACTAAGGATGTAACAAAAAGACAAATTGAACTGAGGCTTCTCTTCTAAATGTTTGGGACCCACTTTCTCATTTTCACTACCAAAATACCAAATGACACTTCACCCAAGTTCTACAAACTCTTTACTTTTTTTGTCACAGTTACATTACATGCTGTTTAAGGACTATGTAAAGCACACATTCATACAATATTTGCATGTAACCATTTTAATATGTACCATAAAGGATATTCAGGGAAGATAATTTTCGTACAGCAAAATAACTATGGTAGAGGGTCCATATTCCCAATCCATAGATTAAGAGAAGTTCATTCTGATTAGATAGGGGACCTCTGAAGGAGGTCTCTGAAGGCTCAATTGCATCATTATGCAAAGCAGGCCAAATCATTTCAATATGACAGAAATAAGTAGTTTGAGTTTTAGAACTGATTTTTGTCTGATGTGGTTTTCTGACTGCTTGTTAACTTCCAGGTTCCAAATTCCAAATAGTGTTAAATGGAATACTAGTGTGCTACAGTATGTAGCATGTACTGTACAATCACTTGTTCAACACACAACAAAGTTCTATTGATCAGTGGTTAAAGAGGGATTTGGAATTAAGCTTTGTATTAGAAGCTAGTTAACTTTCTAGCTCACCTAAGGCTTGAATAAAATACCACAAATGCAATTTGTAACCACTTAGAAGCAATCATTAAGTAGACAAGGGTTGTTTAAGATGACATGTTACCAGATGTGTTTTATTGCTGTAAGTGCTTGTGTGACCAGTTTTAAATGTGGGTTTTGGCAGGTAGCTGCTCCTCAGTATGACGAACCATACAGACCTATTTTCATCCATGCCGATGAAATTTCAAATAGGAGGGTGTTATGCTTCATACAATTATATATTGTTACATGTGAATGGTACGTTGACTTGAAAAGTGTAATAGAAAAAGTGCACAAGCAACAAAGATGACCGCAGCCTTAAGAAGATTCTAAAGCAAAGACGATTCAAGAACTGGTGAGAGCTTCACAAGGAATGGTGTGAGGCTGGAGCCAGTACATCAAGAGCCACTGTTGTTGAGACTTAGAAGGACTGTATTTTAGTTCCAAAGCTGGGTCTTGTTTTGTGTGTGGTAATCAGACCGATTGCTGAATTAAGAGTGTTTAATAAAAAGTTCACTTAGGCATGGGTAAACAGTCTCATAGTTGGTTGGATGTTATGTTATGTGAGTGTGTGGTTCTGAAAATAGCAAATAACAAACATAAGTAACAGCATTATGAAATTAGTGCCCATATACATTAATTCAGTGACTAAACAATAACTAAACTAAACTGTAATATATGCGGTTAATTACTGGTGTGATCAAAACAATAATAACTACCGCAAAGCACGTGTATGAAAATGCAACCAAATGCAAAGTGTCACACACCGTAACAAACATTGCTGATTAAACTACTCAAAATATGCAACTATACAATACACAATATAGCCGAGAATATCTTTGTTCAACATGCAAACATAATACACACTGCGTGCATAACAGTCAACTAGGCGAAATTATATAAATCTAGCAGTGCGACATCTTGACATTGACCATAAATCGCAATAGCACACTGACGTGGGAATCTTGATTATTAAACAGGAAAAAAGAATGGAAAATTTACTATATGGCACTGACGCACACAATGCTAGATTAATCCCTGAACAGCCGGAATACTCATGCACACACTTAACTTTCTTCACGGTTCTGCGCATAGCAGAGCGTAGCTTGTTGCTTATTGCGTGCGCTCTGGTTGTGTTGAAGCGCGTCAGTCCACACCGGACTGTGGTAGTTCAGTTATCGGCACAGACTTTCTTACAGCCACCATGCGCAAATGTCATTAGGATATGGGCTACATCTGTTGCATTCCAAGTATCAAGCCACTTGTGAACCAGATACAGTGTCAGAAGTGTCTTATCTGGTAGAAAAACAATTGGTGCCTTGCCTTGTGGCCCAAGTCCTCTAGATCAGGGGTGTCCAAATCCAGTCCTGGTGGGCCAGTGACCAGCACAGTTTGTAATTCACCAACACCTAAACACACCCACTGAACCTAGTAATTAACAGATTAGTTAAATCAGCTGTGTTTGAGAAGAAGAAGCACCAAAGTGTGTTGGACACTGGCCCTCCAGGACTGGATTTGGACACCCCTGCTCTAGATGATAGTAAATTTCATCTGGAAATCATTGTCACAGGATCTCGAAGAAGAGTGAAGAGACAGAGAATCCAATTTTCTTGAAATCCAGTGTGAAGTTTCCACACTGTGTGATGATTTGGGACCATGGCAAATTCTCATGTTGGTCCACTGTGTTTTATCAAGTCCATAGTCAACTCAGCCAGCAGAGTCATGTAATCTGCTTCTACAACTGCACTGGTAATTGGTCTACTATTGATACCAGTTGAAATTAACCAAATAGCCTTTACAGAGAGTGGGGTATGTGTGTACCATTCAAATTTCAACTGAGAATATAAACATACAAGAACCTTTGACTTCAAAATTGTATTAGTAATGCTAATTAAAACACTTACTTTGAAAATAGAATTTAACAGCTTCTACAGCAATTAAATCTGGAAAATTTTGAGGTGGCATATTGCCTCTGCCAAAAACTTTCATTGAGTCGTGCAATCTATAAACATAAATAAACATTGTTTAAATTTAATACCGTAGCTAAATTAACTAGAAATAAGACCATTGCAGAAATCTCCACAACAACAACAACATATAGTAGTGAGGACTTCAAGAACATTTTCAATAACGAAATCGTAAATATTAGGCAAAAAATTCAGGCTTTGAAACCAGACAATTTAAGGGATACAGATGATAAACTAACCACATCACATTAGAACATAAAATATAAAAATTTTATTTGTCACATACACAGTCATACACAGTACGATATGCAGTGAAATGCTTATACGACCGCCTGTGACCTTCCATTAAAGAGAAGAAATTCAATTCAATTTATTTATTTATATAGCGTTTTTAACAATTGACATTGTCGCAAAGCAGCTTTACACAAATCAAAAGAAAGAGAATATACAGTCAGTAGAAAAATAAGTTATGAAATAAAGTAAAAAATTAAATAAAGAAAACTCTATGCTAATATAGCTATAGAAGAAAAAAATGTAATGTAAAAATATAGGGGAAAAATATATAGAAACTTAGTTGTAAAAAAATTTGTATTTTACAGTATATACAGTAGACAGATCTGAATTGAAATTATTGGAATGGAACGGAAATGTTCCATATGATGAATGTATGAACAGAAAACAGTTAGTCCTCTATGTAAGCTCGTCTGTCCTGCATGATGCTGTTCCCAAACCAGGTCATGATGTTTTCTGTCAGGATGCTCTCTACAGTGCAGCAGTAAAAGTTGGAGCACCTTGGAGGGCAGTGTGAAGGCTCTCAAGTGCCTGAGGTGGTAGAGACGCTGCTGGGCCATTTTCACAATGGTGTTGATGTGACAGGACCATGACAGGTCTTGTATGGTGTGAACACTGAGGTATCGGTATGACTAAGCTCTCGTTGATTGTGGTGGTGTGGTAGTTTCTCTACTGCTTAGTACTGAAGTCCACTATCCCACTATCCAGATTCGGTAGGCCGACTCATTGTTGTCAGAGATCAGGCCCACCACGACGGTGTCATCAGCCAACTTAATGATGGTGGTGGTGTTGGTACTGGCCACGCTGTTGTAGGTGTTCAAAGAGTACAGCAGGGGGCTCAGAACACAGCCCTGGGGGGCTCCATGTGTTACTGCCTGTGGTCTGCCAGTTAGGAAATTGTAGATCCACTGACACAGAGATGTCCCAGGTGCTCCAGCTTGGTGGTGAGTGTGGAGGGAATGATAGTGTTAAATGCTGAACTGTAGTCGATGAAGAGCATTTTAACATAATTCCCCTTCCTAGTGTCCAGGTGAGTTAGTGATGTGTGAAGGAGGTGGGAGATGGCATTGTCAGTTGAACGATTTGAACGGTAAGCGAACTGTAATGGGTCGAGCGTGTCTAGTAGTGAAGAAATTATGAAGTCTTTGACCAGCTGCTCACTACTAAGGTGAGGGCTACAGGGCAATAATCATTAAGGGAAGCAGGATGGGGTTTCTTCGATACAGGAACGATGATGGACTCTTCAAAGCATGTGGGGATTACCAACTGAGATAAGGAGAGGTTGAATATCTCTGTGAACAAAGGTGCAAGCTGGTCTGCGCAGGCTCTGAGGATTTGATCTGAGATTCCGCCTGGTCCTTCTGCTTTCCTGGTGTTCACTTTCTTGAGGGCTCTCCTCACATCATGCTCGGTGATGATTAACGTGTGTCCGGTGCTGACATTTTCTTCCTGGCTGTAGCCATAAGTGCCGCTAGCATTAGCATGAGTATTGCTAGCATCGTTAGCACCATTAGCTGCAGCCTCGAAGCGAGCGTAGAAATGTTCAGCTAGTTTCCCAGAGACACGTCCTCATTGGTCATACCGGATGCTGGGGCTTTATAATCCGTTATTGTTCATGCCACAGGCTCCTAGAGTCACTCTGTCGGAGCTGTGACTCTAGTTTCCTCCCGTAGCGCTGCTTCGCCTCCTTTACCCCTTCCTGCACACTGTATGATGCAGCCTTATACAAGTCCATGTCACCCGACGCAAGTGGATGGTTATATTCACCCAAGGCTTCTGATTGGTAAAACGCCCTGATTTCTTGTACAGTATCATCCGCTAGTTTCCAGATTAATCCCACAACTGCATCTGTAAACACGCTGATGTCATCAGAGCTGTGCCGAAACATGTCCCAGTCATCGAGTGCCTGATATCACTGATGTGAACTCCCGAGGAAGGTAAAAAGGACAACATTTGATGGACAGTAGTTCCAGGTTGGGTGTGCAGGAGCATGTGAGAGGAACAATGATCGCACTGTTGCACCAACTGCTGTTTACCATTAAATCTTGCTATTCTTGATGCCAGCTCGTTTCCCTCAGGGGCGCCACTTTGGTCGCGTCCTTTGTTCTCCCTCAGGATCTCACTCGGCCAGCTCGGATTCGGAGTTAACTTAAAAGACAAAAACAAAGTAAAAAAGGTCATCTTGGAATCCCCTTGAAGAGAATGAACTAATTTCACTCATCTCTTCTTCAAAATCGTCAACCTGTCAATTAGATCCTATACCGACATATTTTCTCAAGCAGAGAGCAAAGTAACAAAGCAATAACAAAACCCCTTTTGAAAATAATTAACTCTTCACTCAGCAGTGTGTATGTTTCAAAATCCTTTAAAGTATCAGTTATTAAACTGCTAATTAAGAAACCTGACCTCGACCCCTGTCAGCAGTCCAATTACAGGGCCGATATCAATCCTCCCCTTTATCTCTAAGATTCTGGAAAAGATAGTAGCGCAGCAGCTATGTTCATATCTACATAGGAATAGCATAAACTAACTGTATCAGTTAGGATTTAGGCCTCATCACAGCACAGAGACAGCACTACTAAAATAGTAAATGACCTCCTATTGGCCTCTGATCAGACCTATTTGACTGATCGTTATCAGTTCGTAGATTTAAATGGTGACTATTTTGCATGTTCTAAAGTGGAGTTTGGTGTTCCACATGGTTCAGTTTTAAGCCCACTGCTTTTTTTCTCTTTACATGCTTCCTCTGGGCAACATAATTCGTAAGCATGGTATTAATTTTCATTGTTATGCTGATGGCACACATTTGTAGGTCTCAGCAAAACCAGATGAGAAAAAACAGCTTACTAAAGTTGAGCAATGTGTACAGGACATAAGAGACTGGATGTTAATTAACTTCCATTGGCTTAATCCTGATAAGACAGAAGTTCTAGTTATAGGACCACAAGCAGCTAGAAGCAAGCTTTTTTTTTTATCACTCTGTAACTTTAAATGGCCTTTCTGTTCCATTAAGTGCAACAGTGAAAGACCTCGGTGTGATTATAGATTCCAGCCTTTCATTTGAAGCACATGTAGATAATATCACCAGGATAGCATTCTTTCACCCCAAAAATACTGGCAAGATAAGGAAAATATTGTCACTTAATAATGCAGAAGAATATTATGGTGAACTGGTATGTTTACATGCTGTCTTTCCCACTCTCATTGATCACACAAGTTTGTTGACGGTGAAGTGATTGGTCACTTTACATCTCAGGGAACCCTCATGTCTGTGCTTGCTTCTGGCTCTTCCTTCTAGTTATGCTGTCATAGTTAGTCCTACAGTCGTCCCTGCTTGCACTCTGCACTAAATATACATTCACTTTATACATTGTGTCACAGTGACCATACCTAACTGCCATCTCTCTTTTTCTTCTCCTCTCTCTCTTTCCCCTCGCTCCTGAGCTGCCAGTGAGCCAGACCCCCTCTGCCCTCTGGACCTGTCTGACTCATCCAGTTTCTCAATAGAACTGAAGTTTTCTACAGTCTACCTGAGCCTCCAATAACAAACTGGAATCCATATTAACCTAAACACAGCTCCTGTTATACTGAACTTCCAGTCTCACTCAGTATGACTGCAGATCAATCCCTGCTATTCATTTTCACCCAAATGAGGATGGGTTACCTGTTGAGTCAGGTTGTTCTCAAAGTTTCTTCCTACTGCCATCTCAGGGGGTTTTTCCTTGGCACTATTGCCGTCATCCTTGGCTTGCTTATCAAGGACAATCTTATCATTTTGAATCATACATATTCACATTTCATACAAACTTAAATAATTCTTTTGATTGTTCATTTGCAAAAATGCCAACTGTTAAAAGTGCTATACAAATAAAATGAAA
Organism: Clarias macrocephalus; assembly: GCA_011419295.1. NCBI lineage: Eukaryota > Metazoa > Chordata > Actinopteri > Siluriformes > Clariidae > Clarias > Clarias macrocephalus. Next base: position 63,510 of record JAAGKR010001906.1, read on the forward strand.
TTGAATTAAATTAAATTGTGAATAATGGGAAAATCATGGTCAAAACCAGAATAAAGACATGGTCACCCATACTGTGTCTTGTTAATAATGATTTTTAAATATGGCAGACACAGTTTATATACAGGAGTTGGACAATGAAACTGAAACACCTGAAAATTCATTAGTGTGGTGTAGGGCCTCCTTGTGTGGCCAATACAGCATCAGTTCGCCTTGGGAATGACAGTGGCCAGAGGGATTTTGAGCCATTCTTCTTGCAGAATAGTGGCCAGGTCACTACACAATGCTGGTCATTGTCTCAATAATATTTAGATCTGGTGACTGTGCAGGCCATGGGAAATATTCAACTTCACTTTCATGTTCCCCAAACCACTCTGTTCTGGCCCTGCCAATTGTAGTTAAAGTTGTTTTAGTGACCCCTGCTGGTTATTAAGTGACATGTGACAGGAAGTGAGTGTGTGTTTCAGGAAGTAATGTAGTGAAAGTAATGGGTAGTGCATGTAGTAACCTAGGAAAATCATTTGCCATCCTCATGGTTATCCCTTGAGAAGGCATTCCATGTAAGTGAATCAGTTTTTTATATTGACCATGTTCAGTTCATGCATATTTTTACAGTAAGATGTTTGTTGTATATCTGTATACTCACCTTTTTAAATACCTTGTTCTCTTGACCTATAAGGTAGTTAAAGTAGCTGTCGTGTTTGTAATTTTATCATACTGTACTTACCTGACATTTGTGTATGTGACAATTATCAGTGAATGTATTTTTGTTTTCGGTTTTACACTGATGTTACACTCAACATCATATCCTCGTTCTGAGAGTTATTGTATGGAGGTGTATAGCTTGCTGGATAAGTGAATGGGAGATTCAGTGAGGCCAATTTAACTTTCACCAGTCTTTCTTTGTGTATTGGTGCATCATATTCCTGATACACAGCACCGCTTCAGGATACAATGTTTGCACCATTGGGTGCACATCGTCCTCCAGAATGGTTCGGTAGACCTTGGCAGTGACGCGCCCATCTTGCACAAGTATTGGGCCTAAGGAATGCCATGATATTGCCCAAACCATCACTGATCCACCCCAAGATTTTCGCTGCTGGCACCAATGAAACCGACGTTTGGTATTGGCACGAGTGACCAAAGGTTTGGCTATACAGTAGCATCCCGGCCATGTACAACGACCCTGTGGAGCTCCTGACGAACAGTTTTGGTGGAAACAGAGTTGAGGTGCACATTTAATTCTGCAGTGAGTTGGGCAGCTGTGGTTTTATGTTTTTTGGATACAATCCGGGCTAGCACCCGGACATCCCTTTCAGACAGCTTCTTCTTACGTCCTCAGTTACTCCTGTTGGATGTAGTTCATCCTTATTGGTGGTATGTTGACATTACACTGGATACCGTAGCATTTGATACATCACAAAGACTTGCTGTCACAGGTGCATCAGCGAAACACGCACCAACAATTTGTCCTCTTTTGAACTCTATGTCACCCAAAATGTTGTGTGCATTGTAATATTTTAAGCAAAACTATGCTATTACTCTGCTAATTAAACCTTCACACTCAGCTCTTACTGGGGGAATGTGCAATCAATGAGGATTGGCCACCAGGCTGGTCAAATTTAGCCATGAAACCTCCAACACTAAATTGGCCAATGTTTCAGTTTCATTGTCCAATCCCTGTAGATAGATAAGTATCTGAAACTAACCGTATGGCTATCTGGAACTAATTGTGTATATATATATATTTTTTGTGTATATAGGACAGACAAAAACTATCACTATCACTATCACTACAAGATAGGTGCGAGATGAAGAACACTTGGATGACCAGTACAGTATATACATGTTACAGGGTGCATCAGTCTTGATTACCTGCTAGTAGAAGACCATCAGTCTCAGATGAGAGCCATCTTTACTTCAGAAATGTTCCCTCACTATGCAACTACATATCTTCTACAATATAACATTTTAAACACAATCAGTGATTCAGTGACAGGTGTGATTTACAGGATTTCAGAGTCCAGGTGACTCTAAAGGAGGAGAGAGATATAATGCTAAGATGGGTAATGACTGATCCTGCGAGAGCTATCCAGTCGCCCTGATATCAAAGAAAGATGACACCATAATGACCTGTATTGAATCTACTGATTTTCCAGTACTTGAAATCTGTGACAAAAGAAAGTACCAAACATCCACAGAGTTCTCAAAAGGTTGGTTGCAAAACCACTTGACTCAATAACAGCATTCTGAACACAGTGATAAATTTTCCATTTTAATATGTTTGATTCATAATCAGATAAAGCTCAAACAGTTTCCAAAATAACTTTTCCAATGGTTTGCTTTTTACAAGATTCATTCCAGCAGTTGAAATTTTTTTTCTCTACCCACTTTTTGAGATTTTTGGTGATGGCACCACAAACCTTATGGGAAAAGGATATTTTATTTAGAACAGTGGGGGGGGGGGGGGGGAATTGAAGAGGGAGGAAAGAAGTCCAGGTCCAGGTAGTGCCCAGCTGGCAGAAGGGCACTCACCTTGCGAGCATGGGCAGTGACGGAGTGGCAAAGTGCGTTGACGTGAACAGTGGCTCCTGTCGGCCTTTCATTGCAGCTGTAGCAATCACACCGGCCTTTATCGTCACTGAATTGCAGGCAGACACTGAACAGGTGTGCGCAATGCTGCAGTGGCTCGAACAGGTCTTCGCTTGAGGTCATTGCACTTGGCTCTCATATGGCGGCATTTAGTGCTTCCGCCTGATTAGCTTCACCCTTTGTGTTGCTTTCTGTTTGTGCAGGGTGAACAGCGGTGTCTCATTCAACTGCCCTTGTGCTGTGAGCTCTAGCTCGTGGATCACCGTTAGGCAGTCCCCCGCCTTTGCGCCCCAAGCTCAAACAGTTGAGGTGAGAATGTTCTGTCTGGCCACCTTTAAAGCATGACCTCTATCAGGTGGGTTGGCAGCTGAGGCAGGAAGAAGGCCGGCAGTGCATGCGTGGGCTGGTATAACAACAGCAACTTAAGCACGCTAGGCAAGCTATGGTGCTTCAACAGCGTTGCAGGTTCACCTTTTTACCACCCCTCGGGAAGCAGGGTATCACCCCACTCACATGCCACTTACGTGTGCAGAATGGTCCTCGTTGGCAGCTTAAGAGCAGCAGAGTGGGTTCTCCTGGGCAGCATCTCATGCGGGCTTTAATGCGGTTTAACTCCTCCATTTACTGAAACACCCAGCTGGCCCTGCCCAGCCATACACCGACTAGGCAACGGGGCCTCAATAGCAAACCCAGTGCCTGTTCCTCATCGCTGGCTGGATCGCTATAGCTGGTGTGTGGCGTGGATGAAAAGTGAGCTCCTATTCAGTTCTCTTCTCACGCACACACCTCCGCAGCGCGCACACTGGGGGAGCGGCAGCAACTCTTAAAAGTTAAATTTTTTTGTCCATCGCTATCGTTCTTGTGAGTTTAGCACATTTGTTCTCCCCACCCATCAATCAGGGGTGCATTTTTTCCTTCCTGAAGTACAATACTTCAAACAAACCATAGTTAAGTAAAAGTAAAATGCTGATTTTAAAAACTACTTTAAAAAGTAGAAGTACACAAAAAAACTACTCAATTACAGTAATGCGAGTTAATGTAATTTGATACTTTCCTTTCTGCCATTAACGTTAATCATCGCCAGCTGGCCCAACCTGGCAGCCTTCGCAGAGGGGGGTGCGTCTACGTTGGGAGCCTACGGAGTGAAGTAAAGTCTTTATTTGTCACATATACATTAAAGCGCAGTGAAATTCCTTCTTTACATATCCCAGCGTAACTGGGGTCAGAGCGCAGAGTCAGCCATGATACAGCGCCCCTGGAGCAGAGAGGGTTAAGAACCTTGCTCAAGGGCCCAACAGTGGTAACCTGGCTGAGCTGCGAATCGAACCGCAGATCTTCCGATCAGTAACTCAGTGCCTTAGCCCTCGGAGCCACCACAGCACGCCGTGACAAAATACAGTCTTATGCAAAAGTTTGGGCACCCCTTGAACATCTTTTCAATTAAAAAAATCACCAAAATCTTTTATTTATGCCCAAACTTTTGCTGTATATTCTGTATACACATATATATGTGTTTGTGTGTATAACACGTTAGATACTAGATGGTTATTTATCACCACATACTGTAGATAATGTACAATGTATAATTACGCAGAGAAATCCATAACATCATAACTAAGCTTGAACCCTTGTAAATATTTATATACTGTACATTATAGGCATACCTAACCTTAATGTATAGGTTATGGTGTATTATTAGCCTACACTATTATATTGCTATATAGTTATACAAAGTAGAAGTGTTATTGCAGTGCATATTCTGTATTAGTCTGTTATTCCCTGTTTACAAAAGCTAGACTTTTCTATGCAGCTATCAAACCAGTTTTTAATTTTTCTATTAATTTTAACACATATCTGTTCCTGTCCCTTAATTTTAGGACTTAGTGTTAAAAGTTCTAACTTTTCTTGCAGAGGCCTTCGTCTTCTGTTGCATCAAGTTTTGGAAGCTTTTCATTTCCATATGATGAAAATGGTGAAGGCAGACATTAGCATGGGTTACTGAACGATTACATTATAAAAGTTAATTTATTAGTGCTACCATGCACATTCATGTCTTGTATGTTTGTAACATTATGACTAATCAGGACAATATACAGAAGTGAGGAGTATAAGTTGATTTGGCTCTAAGTACACAGAAGGCAAGCATGTGTGTGCGTGGGTGTGCATGTGTGGCATGATTACAGTAGAGGAACAAACAAAAGAGAATAAGAACTGGTATGGGCATGGGGATTTGAAATGCAAGTAATTACTGAGAAGGATGCTAGTTTATTGAGGGAAGATAAAAAGGTTTAATATTAAATACAAAAAGGTAACTAAACTTGTTAAGCGGGACATTGAACTGTATAAAGGAGATGGGAAAAAAATCAAACCATATACAAAACTTTTGGGACATGTCATATCTCAGGGCAGTGCAACAAATCTGTAAGAGTGGTGCATTTTCTATAGTATAAACTGTGCAATAAAGTAATTAATGTAAAAACAGAACTCAAGCTCAAACATTAGTAAAGTATAGGTCAAATATACATAATTTTTTAGTGGGATCAAATTGTAGAATGTGATGTATGCTTATGCAGCTTTATTTATATTGAGTTTTTAGTATTGAGTTTTTCCCATAAGTAAAACAATTCTATAAGCACTATGTTACTTTAATCTTAAAAAAGTTTTGTAATTTATAAAAGACACTGGATTTGTGGTGCAGAAAATAGGCATTCTGTTTAAAATGATGGAATTGTAGTTCAATAATACTGAACTATATTATAAAAGTAATTATAAGTGTAATTATATAGTGTAAGTAATTTGTCACAGTAATTTATTAATTATTGGTTGTATAAGAATAACTAACAAAATAGACAAGGAGTATTAAACAGGGTGCTGTGGACAGGAGGTATGCATGCAAAGAGCTCAGGAGCAGGCAATGCAGCTACTCATTGTTAGAGGAAGCTTATGTCAGGTGGACATTCATTGCAAGAATGTGATGTTTTGCAGTCTTCTTGGCGAGGGAGAAACCACTGTGAACGTGGACCATTACTGTCAGTGATATAACTATATCCAGATTATGCAAAACTTGGCAGAAGCTCAAGTACTCAAACAAAGCAAAAGATTATTAATGATAAAAGGACACCCTAATTTTAATGACTTGGAAGGTGTCATTTATGATTTAGATAAACTGAATCCCTTTTGAATCGCTTTGTTCGTGTCTTAGGCATTGATATGAGAAATACAGTATAAGTACAGGACACCACTCATTTTTAGGTGCCATGTGTCAAGCTTCAGTATTACAGCCTTTCATGTTTGTCACAGCTGGAATGAGCTTCGCAAGTTACACAACCACTCTGCTTTGTAAAGGTGGTAAATACCTTCTAGGGTTAGGTGAGGGTTTGGTGAATACTAATCTTTTAATATTTATTAGTCACGGCAGAGATAAAATGGGGATAGATATAGAATAATGACATACTGTTCTGATGGAATTTATTAAACAGGAATGTGTGAAACAACATATGAAGCAGTTGGCTTAATTTTTACATTTTCAAAATAATCCAACAGGCATTATACCAGTTAGCATCACACCATTAGAAAAATCTCAGTTCATGCATCATTCAAGGCACTGCATTACAAGGTGGAAAGAAGTGTGCAGTGAAAAGATAGAAGAAAGTGTAGATGCCTTATGTGGATCAATCAAGAAAGTAATTAAAGAAAGAAAAAAAGAAATACGCAATAATGAGTAGAGACAAGATGGAACAAAATAATGAACAAGACAGAGAAAGGAGCAAACAGAAACTAATGAACTATGATGCAGAAGATAAAGCCAGACTTGCAGAAAATGACAAGAGAACAAAAGCAGCATCATGAGGTGTGAAGAGTCTGGAGGAAAATGGAGAAGATGTAAAAAAAAAAAAAAAAGATAAGTAAAGCATCATTGCATAGTACCAAGAGTCTGGAGGAAAGAAGAACAGTTACAGAAAATGAGAAAAGAAGAATAGCAGCATTGCAGATTTTCAATAGTCTTGAGGAGAAAAGAAGGGTTGCAGAAAATAGGAAAAGAAAAATAGCAGCATTGTGGAATGCCAAGAGTCTGGAAGAGAGGAAAACCATTACAGAAAACTATAATAGGGAAAAGCAGCATTGCACAGTTCCATGAGGCGGGAGGAGAAAAGTTGCAGAAAGTGTGAAAATTAAAACAGCAGAATTTATTAGTGCCAAGAGTCTGGAAGAAAAGAGAAACATTGTAAAAAATTATAACGGAAGACAAGCAGCATTGTGTAGTGCCATGTTTCTGGAGGAGAAGAGAAAAGTTGCAGAAAAAGAGAAAAGAATTATAGTAGCAGAATTATTGTCAGACAAGTGATGAAGCAAGATTAGAAATAGCAGAGAAATATTGCAGACAGAGGGTAAAAACAGGCAGCAAATTAGTAGTTTGATGCATTCAATGAAGAACAGGATAAACTTAGAAAGCAATGTCAAAGGTAGATAAAATGCAGAGAAGAAAGGATGAGGGAACCAAAACTGAAGAAAAATAAGAAGCGTGTTAGTACAATTTATTATGCAAGAAGACAGTTTTGGTTGAGAGAGTTTAACCAATGTATAAATTTATGTCTTGCCACCGACAGCTATAACAAGAACCTATGTTGTTATGGGTTATGAGCAACAATTACAGGTAGAATCAAGGCAGTAGAATCAAACTTTACATGTTTAGAATCGAGTAGCAGCAATGTGGCTCTCCTCATGCATACTGTACTGTATATCATGGGTAGATAGTGCACCAGGTCATGATGAGCCTGAAGATGATGTGTGAAAAGCCTAATGCAAAACAGGTGCTGCATAAGGCAAGCATCAATGAGGAGAGCTACGTTCAAGCACTCTGGATAACTGCCAAGTCCAAGTCCATTGTATACCAATGAACGGCAACATAAATTTTAATGAACACATACAATGACATCTTTGCAGATATGGATACAAAACAGAAAGTAGGACAGATGGTATCCTATTTTTTAAATGCAAGGAAATTAATTGCACACGAGGCAATGTAGAGTTTGTTAGAAATTTTGTTGCACCGCTCAAACTTTGAGACTGTCTATACAGGAACATATATTGAGGAACTGTAAAAAGCATTGTGTTATCTAATATCACAACTTCAGTGGGGCAAAGGATGAAGAGCAGTACTATCATCACCTGACCATGCTGTTTTATCCATGGAGAGATGGACTTTACAATAGACGTTATTGCTAGTATAGATACCAAAATGGCAGAAATAGAGCAATTTACACAAATCATAGAGCAAGCAATCAAGGTAGATGCTGAAAGGGGACTTTCTTCTCATGACTGGGATACCCTGGACACAGGTAGATAGGTAGATCCCTTCTAATTGTCATTGTATAGTACATGTACTCAGAAATTAAATGCAGTTCAGCATCTACAAGAAGTACAAATAGTAGGATATAGCTCTGGTGGCCTCCGTTTCTCGTGGTTGAGTGAAAGTATAGCAAAAGCACACTCCAGTATGCCCACCATCTATTGCAGGATTGTTGGCTGCCTCATGCCTACTGATTGGTGCTCCATCTTAGGAAAGGTGCAAAGCACACAGTTCATTGCCACTCTGCCACCTCGAATGAAGTGAGCTTCTCCAGGTAGAGTCACCTGATTGCAATTTGGTCCAGAGATCTAGGTACAGTGTATGGTTCATAAGTTCACATGTGGAATTTTACATGGCTTGTGGGCTTGAAAGGCCACAGCGTGTAAAAAATTTAGTCTTGAGAAAATCGTAACTTTCCACGTCCTCATCAAAGTGAGAAATAGGCACGTTGTGCCTCACACCTGTGAGCAGCGGGGTGAGAATGCTGCTTCACATCATGCTGGATCAGCCTTTCTGCTCCACAATCTTTTCAAAAGTGCGAAGGAACACTGTTGCTCAGTGGGCCAAAGTCCTCTTTTCAGATGAAAGGGAATTTTGCATTACATTTGGAAATCAAGGTCCCAGAGTCTGAAGGAAGAGAGAAGAGGCACAGAATCCAAGTTGCTTGAGATCCAGTGTTCGTTTTGCACAGTCAGTAGTGGTTTGAGGAGCCATGGCATCTGCTAGTGTTGGTCCACTGTGTTTTATCAGGTCCCAGATCAGTGTAGCTGTCTACCAGGAAGTTTTATTTCATGCTTTCCTCTGCTGACAAGCTTTATGGAGGTGCTTATTTAATTTTCCAGCAGGACCTGCCCACACTGCCAAAATGACTAATATTTGGTTTACGGGTTATGGTGTCCCTGTGCTTGATTGGCCAGCAACCTAAACACAGAAATGTGTCAGTAGTCCAACATTTCTTCAGCTCCTCTGCATTGTTGGGTCTGGTGTCTCGCATCTTCTTCTTTACAATACCCCACTGAACCTGCTGGTTTGGTGCAAATGTTCCTGTACCTTCTCTTGGATGAAAGGAGGTCAAAACGTTTGTGACTTGGGCTTTACTTTCTGACACAGTAGAGCTGCCATACCAGATGGTCATGGAGTTGGTCAGGATACTTCCAGGATAGATCCTTTGAGATGTGGACACCAAGTGACTTGAAGCAGTGGACACGTTCTACTTCAGTTCTGTTGATGTAGATCTGATGTGTCTGCTGATTTTTGATTTCCAGAAATCCACAATGTGCTATTTTGGTTTTATTGGTGTTAATTCTAGTGTGAATTTTTTTTACACTTTTTTTTTTAAAAGTTTGTTACTGTGCAATCCATCGGGAGATGTGAACTGTTTGTAACATGAATGAAGCGGCTGTAGCACGCGATTTGCCTGCTACAAGTAGTTCACATACCATGCAGCGCTTAAATGGACATTGTCCACCTATTTTTTTGGGTGATGGGAAGGAAGATTTTCTTCATTAGTGCAGACGATTTGAAGTAATTGTAGAGGCTAGCACAGATTTTGATAATATCAGACTAGTTAAGTTTTTGCCAACTTGTCTCGGTGGTACTGCTTTTAGCTATTGGGACAGTTTGTCCAGCGACATCAAGGAGTATTATAAACAAGTGAAAGAGAAAATGAATGAGGTTTTTGGCAAACGGGCATTTTCAAAGTTACGTTAACTCACTTACACGCCTACCTGGCAAATCTCTCCAGGTTTTTGCAGCTGAAATTAGTCATTTGGTGGATCAAGCTTTTCCCACTTACAGATCTGGCCATTAAGAATGCACGCTTTTTCCCGTGAGATCCCGCAATTTGGCGCGCGACATGCCGCGAGATCCCTCAAGCAACATTCGGGAATTTAAATAAATGTGTTGTGCATCACTGAATATCCACCAGATGGCGCATGGACGAACTTTATCTAAAAGCCAGACCAAGTACAACGAAGAATTGTGTATAATTAGCCTAAAACAATATTGTTTCCAATGCAGGAAGCAAACATGAATTTTATTTTGTTTTACAATAATAATACTTTATGATGAATGTGCGTATATGTGCTTCATATTATGTTCATAATGATGAAAATAGATGCCATAAATTATGAGGCGCCGTATAGGGCTTAAATCAAACTTCACTCATGCACACACAAGTGAAATACTTGCATACACATATATGAAACAGTCACACATCTATATATACTACTAACTGCTCACACAACTACATATGAAATGCGCACACACACCTATGAGACGCGCGCACATATACACAAACTCTCCGCGCACACACATCTATGAATTGCTGGCGAAATACATTTTAGGAAGAGATGTCTGCTCGGACTTGTTCATTATTTTAAACCCCTCAATTCTGCCATCAGTGAAACCGGTTTGATAACTTCACACCTATTGTGAATGAAAGGTAAGAAGAGGGATTACAGTAACTGGGGCATTGGAGACAATATTGTTTTAGGCTAACTTTGTTAAAAATTTTACACTTTTGTATTCATTGTTGTACTTCGTCTTTTTGCACACGCATGTGCATCTTTAAATTTCGAACAGAAAATAATAGTGGGCTTGTAAGCATGTTTTTTTTTCATGTAACGTAAACGGCTAAATGAAGTTAAATATACACAATAAATTAATAATTGCGTTTTGCTTTATATTTGAGCACTCGTGTGTAAAAAGTTTTTTAATTGTAATTGTACTTTTAAAATATAACCTACATATCTACAGTATAAGCATTTAACTACTTCAGCTGTGAATGAGAAATTTGGTCTGGCTTTTAGATAAAGACTGTATTTGATATAATTTAATTATTCAATTAATTATCTATATAACAATCTAATTATAATATATAACAATCTAATTACAATATATAACAATCTAATTATCTATATATTCTTGTCGAATATAGTCCTTCAGAGCAAGCTTGGTGTCAGAAGATTCTGCTGAATCTCTTCTCACCTTTCATTCACGATAGGTGTGAATTTATCCAACTGGGTGCGCTGTTGGCAAATACTCTAGGGTTTTTTTAGATGAATTAACAAGACAGAGCGGACGTCTCTGCCTAAATTTTATTTCCCCAGCAAATGAAATCAGACTTCATAGTTGGAGTTGATACTTTGAGTGTAATTCACGAATTTACGGATTATTTTCAAATGCAGATTGACCTGTATATCAACTTGATAACTAGCGAATGCTTTAGTAGGGCTCTAAAACAGCGGCAATATGAATGACAATGGAATATTACAGAATGTGCAAGTTGACGCCCACGGATCACAAACCTTTAAAATGTTGGATTTGAATTAAAATGGCACATTTTCACACACACACACACACACACACACACACACACACACACACACACACACACACACATATGGCTTTTAAATAAAAATTCAAAATTTTAACACATTAAGGATATTCGTGTTTAATTAAATTGTTAATTCACGAATTTACTGATTATTTTCAAATGCAGATTGACCTGTATATCATCTTGATAACTAGCGAATGCTATTAAATGTTAAATGCCACATATGTTTACCTCATGGGTGAACATATCCAAATTATTGCTATGGTAACTTTACTACCATTTAAACCTATTTATTATAATAAGTGGTGCAGAAGTGTATAATAAACCAAAAATATAAACACAAAAAAAGATGGACAGCTATTTATTTAATTTTTATTTTAAATATTTATCAACAACATCCATCTATCAATGCAGTATCTGCATTTTAATCGATAAATCGCATGCGTTTATCACCTTTTGATCAAAACGCTGCCTTTTGTAAAGTGAAACTGCGAGCCGCGGGTTTGAAATGAATTGTAGATTAATTTGAATGCATCTCATTTCATTATTATAAACATCAATTATGAATTACTCTCGAACGGGCGGTAGAGCTCTGATTAGACTACGTACAGTAGGAAATAGGTGCAACATCTCGGAGCCCAAGCCTCATTAAAAAAAAGAAAAAAAAAGAAAAAGAATTAACAAATATTGTAAGTAAACAACAGTAGCACAAGTTTAGAAAAAGAATATTTAGACTCTAAATAGAAGCCAAATTATTTTTTAAGGTGTGCCAGCTGGCACTATTCTTATATTGCCCTTTGTCAGGGTAAATCGTTCAGTGACAACCCTGTAAAATTCCATTTACTGTAAATAGGTACTGTACACATCTGTATGAATAAACTGAGATGCCCACCCCCGTGAAAATGGTGAATTCAGGGAAAGGCTCCCCCGCGAGAGGTTTTGTCCGGACCACTGAGCTTCTACAGATTCTAAAACTGACATTGTTGCTGTTTTTTAATACCTGCAGTGGAAGAGTCTGAGAATTTATTTACCATAAGCTTTGTTGTATTGTTTTACACATGATTTCACCTATGCTATTTTACAAATGGAATATTTTTTTATGTTACGCTCTTAAAACTGCTGGGTTAAATGTTACAGTGCTGGATTATTTTATCTATTTATTATTATTTAGTAGATTTCCTGTTAGAAATACCCCAAATGAAATTAATCCGCTGTTTTAACTACTGCAGAGATAGTTAATCAGCGGTAGTTTTCACTACTACTACTAATGATAATAATACTGAATGGTGAAAGCACAGTCAAAGAAGAATCATCATTGAGAAGAAAATGAAGAATAAATACATATCAGTATTTAAAGTTTAAGCTCAACACGTTTATGAGCTCTGTCGCTTGCTGTAAATGGGCGCCAAAGAGAGAGAACGCATTTTTGGCTTCAGTAGACACACAATACTTCAGATTGAAACACGACTGCCCCCTACAGGTAATGAACGGCATCTTCACAGCTTCCCGCAAGCTGCCGCGGAAGCGCGCGAGATCCCTTTTCAAGAAACGTGCATTATTAATGGCCAGATCTGTACGAGGCTAATGCTAAGAATGGAGAAAAATTCAGACGGTTTGTGGCTGGGATTGAACAAGGTGTTGGAACGTTAAACGCTGCTCTTAAACTGGCTTTACAGATTGAGCAGGCACACCAGGCAAGCAAGGTGCTGCTTCCCTCTCACTCACAACAGTGGACCTCTTCAACAGGACCCTTTGCTGGATCCACCATCAACGTCCTTCCACATCTTGTACTTACCTCTCCTTGTTCTGTGACATCTACAGTACTTCAGACAGGTCACTCAGCTACATCATCAGGGGACTTTGCCAAACTTCAACAGACCCTAGAAAGTTTGCCTGAGAGAATGGATCAACTTTAGCTCGAGGTCAGCAGACAGAGTTATGCCAACAGACACAATTCAGCGAATCATCAATGGCATAGCCTTAGCCCGGAGGATGCCTGAGGTGCACATTTGAGCATCGTAGGTACAACAGACAGTCACATACTGACTGCGACTCTTTCTATGAAAATAGACCTTAATACAGAGACACTAGTACTGAGAGCGACCATTATGAAGCACGCAGACATGACGGCTATCGTGATCACAGTCCTAGTAGGTCACATGAACGGGGACAACGTGTCACAGCGCAGGACTCTCGGCAACGTCCTTCTCGTCTGAACCACGGTCAGGGCAACAGGTCATCAGACAACTACTCAACTAAACTGCAGACTGTCGGTATCCAAGTCCAGGACATGTTCGTTTTCTTCTTCCTCACATGTTCATCAGCACCAGGGAAACTACCGGTAGTTGACAATGAGGGCCAATTGCCAACCACTATTGACACCAGGCCCACCGGTAACATGGGTGAACCTCACATGATCTCAGATATCGCTCTGGGTGTCACACAAAATGTCTCGATTATAATTGAAGACACATTTGTTCAGGCTTTTGTTGATACTGGTGCTGATGTTTCTCTTATAAGTGAAGATTTCAGAATGTCTACTCCCATGTATGCCAAAGACCCTTGGTGAAACAGTTTATACCTTTAACATCTATTTCTGGTGACACTTTAGATTCAGTGGGTACTTTGTCAGTTAATGTCACTTTGGGAAAATACACAGTGACCCATTCATTCCAAGTAATCAGGAATTGCCCAAAAGCAGTTTTACTTGGTTTGGACTTTTTGGCTATGCACAAAATTGTGGTTAACATGCAGAACATGTCTTTTCAGCTAGGTGAGGACTCCATACCCTTCACAAGTGTAAACCAACATAACCTTAAACTTGTGTATGTTACTGTGGCGACCACTACATTTGTCCCTGCTGTCAGAAGCTTTAATCTCTGCAAAACTGGTGTCACACCATGTAGGTTTGCACCCAAATGGCTATAAAGGTGTGTTGGAGCCTCACTATCGTGAAGACACAAAGGTGGGATTTGCATGGACGGTGACAAAGGCAGATAAGGGTTCCATTTATCTTAAAGTGGTCAATCCTTCTGTAGATGACATTTCCTTGCACTGTGGCACTCCAATTGGTACTTTTCATTCAATTTCCAAAAGTGATCAGAATGGTTTTGTGATATTTGAGAAAAGTGTGAATAATGTTAATGCTCAAAATGTTCCAGTGAAATGTCAATGTCAAAATCACCTGTACTGCCAGATCTGACTAACAACAAGTTATCTGTCGCACAGCAAAAGAGTCTAACAGATTTACTAACATCATTCTCAGATGTTTTCAGTCAACATGCTCGATTATGGTAGAACTGGTTTGGTCACTCAAAAAATCAGGACTTTAGATGACACTCCTATTTCACAACGTGCATACAGGACTTCTCCTGCCCTTAAGGCAGAAATTCACCGTCAGGTAGAAATGCTCAAAGCATATATTATAGGATAGTGATAGTCCCTGGTCGAGTCCTGTTGTAATGGTGAGAAAAAAAGACAATATGTACCGTTTTTGTGTTGATTATCGCAAATTGAACTCTGTGACCATCACTGACGCACATCCATTACCTAGGGTGGATGATAGTCTTGATGCTTTATCAGGGATTTTTGGACCAATGTCTTTGGGTTATTGGCAGGTAGAACTAGACCCAGATGACAGGAAAAAGACGGCCTTTACCACCGGAGATGGACTATATCATTTTAAGGTGATGCCTATGGGCCTGAAGAATAGTCCGTCCACATTCCAAAGACTGATGTCTTAGAGGTTTGCATTGGATGAAATGTGTCATTTACAGTATTTAGACGACATCATCTGTATGTGAAAAGATTTTGGGGATCACATGATAAACCTTACAAACATTCTTACTAGGTTTAGGGAAGCAGGTCTCAAGCTTAACCCCGAAAAATGTCAGTTTTGCAAGGCGTTAGTGAAGTACATGGCTCATGTTGTCTCGAAGGATGGGTTGGCTCTTGATCCAGCTCACAGTCTGAAAGTAAAACATTGGCCAATTCCTAAATCGGCTACTGAAGTACGTGCATTTTTGGGCTTATGCAGTTATTATAGGCGATTTGTTCGAGATTATGCCTTTAAAGCTCAACCATTACACAGATTATCTCACAAAGATGTTCATTTTGAATAGACCGAAGACTGTTCAGCAGCCTTTCAACAACTGAAAGATGCTCCAAAGAGGTCTTTTTAGGGAATTAGGGAATGCCCTGTCATGGCATTCCCTAAGTTTGAACAGCCGTTTACACTGAGTACAGATGCATCTAACACAGCTGTTTTGTCTCAAATTCAAAACGGCAAAGAGCGGGTTGTTGCATACGCTAGTCACGTACTTACTTCTACCGAACGAAAATGGTCAACCTTTGACAAAGAACTCTGGGCGATAGTTTGGTCATTTAGGCATTTTCATCACTACGTAAGCAACTGCCCTTTTACAATTGTGACCGATCATAAACCTCTTGTTGGGTTGAGGAAATTGAACTTTGCTGTTGATCCCACAGGACGTAGAGGTCGGTGGGCTATGGAGCTGGATCCCTATGATGATTATTATGATGATTATGATGAGGTGATTGTTCACATAGATGGGAAGAGACATTTTAATGTGAATGCCATGTCTCGAATCCCTATGGGTCCTTCAGCAACACCGAAACCTCTGACGCAGACAGTATCGAGTCAAACAGATGATTTGTCTGCAGTCATTCAAATGTCTGGTTCTGGTAGGGATAACAATACAAAGAGTCATCCTGAG
This sequence comes from Clarias macrocephalus, assembly GCA_011419295.1. NCBI lineage: Eukaryota > Metazoa > Chordata > Actinopteri > Siluriformes > Clariidae > Clarias > Clarias macrocephalus. The sequence continues at coordinate 79,522 of JAAGKR010001906.1, forward strand.
GTGTTTTCACAAATTTGTGTAACCCAGTGTGAAACCAACAACGTTACTTCTGAGTCTTCTATGAATGTACTGTATACGTCATTGGGAGATGGGGGAAAAGACATTGCCTGTTATCAGAGAACAGATCCTCTCCTCTCACAGGTCTATAATTGGTTTGAAAAACAAGAGAGACTTGACCTTAGACATGTTAGAGGGAAATTAAGGCAGTTTTGGTGGCAAGTTCCGTGTATGGTATTAAAAGATGGAGTACTTTGTCGTTCAGTGTGTATTGCCCCAGGTACACTTCAAACATATCAGGTGGTAATTCCGGATGTTCTCATTCAGAATACCTTGCATCACTTCCATGGTGACCCCTTGCTGGACAATACAGTGCTGAACACAACCTTAAAAGAGCTCAGAGATTGTGTTTTTGGCCAGGAATGACAACTGCCATCGAACAGTAAGTTCTGTGGTGAGATTGTAAGTTATGTGAACCTTGTGAGTCTCAGAAAAAGCCTGTTCCTCAGAGCAGGGCACCACTTCAGTCTATTAGTGCTGTGAGACCTTTCCAGTTTGTGTGTACTGATAATCACTGAATTGCCAATCACATCCAGAGGAAATAGATATGTATTGGTAGTGCAAGACCATTTTACCAAATATGTCAATGTATATCCTATGGTAGACCAAATAGCCAGTACCATAGCACAGCTTCTGTGTGAACAGTACAGTTATCTGATCAGGGACAGCAGTATGAGTCAGAGATTTTGCAGGACATCTGCAAGAGACTACATATCAAAAAGTAGAGAACTACACCTTACCACCCTAGTGGTAAAGGCATGATAGAACGGTTTAACAGGACTTTAAAAGATCAGTTAGCCAAAGTACTTTTTCGTAGCAATGACAAGTGGGACCAGTATTTGTCTGTTGTTGTATTGTCATTTAATGCTACACCTCTTTCTAGCACGGGTTACTCTCCATTCTTGGTCGTGAACCTCGTTTACCGGCACATGTACAGCTTGAATGTCCTTCAAGTGTTGTTATGGACATCCCACAAACATATGGTTCAACACTGGTCACTCGTATGGAAACTGTGTTCCAGGAAGTGCGAAACACTGGCTTTGATCAAAGACACAAGCGTGAATACTTTTAATAGATATGAGAAATTCAGACCTTTCAAGGTGGGTGATCTGGTGTGGATGAACGATCCAACCATGCAAAGAAAGAAACTTGACCCAAAAATGGACGGGGCCATATCAAGTGGTAACTGTGGACATGAATGGTGTCATTTATACAGTACTGGATCTGAGACATGTAAATACACTATCGAAAGTTGTTCACTATGGACATCACTTCACTGTGTGGTGGTCAGGATGTAGATACAGGGGTTGGTAAGTTGGGACCACCATACACAGCTTTGTCTGGGTCTCTCCCTTTGACATCAGGAGGGCCAGTTGTTGGTGAGAACACAGCACCTGAACTTCCCGCTGTTCCTCATGTATGCAGACCTGCAGTTTGCATGTCACGCGCTTCACTTTCTGTGCAGCAGCCGCTTCAGGAGGTTGAACCGGCCTCATTAGTGTTACAGCAGGCTCCCAAGGTTGTGATGACTCGTTTAGTTCGGGTTAGTATAAAACCTAGACCTTTTATGTTGAGAGTTTTCAACATAACTTTTTTTTCCCCATCAGTTTCAAGGTTGCCAATGCGAGACCATGCAGATTTTTTCCCTGTTTATTGTGTTTAATTACAAAAAAACAAAATTAAAAAAAACTGTGATTGTTTTATATATTGAAAGGAAACTTTTATTTTAATTTATTTTTCACTGTGTTTAGGAACTGTGTGATATAGTTTGTTGAGTCTTCTTCTTTAGACTCTGAGTAAAAAAAAAGAAGCCGTTTTTGTATATTTGAAATGAGGACATTTCTTTTTCCTGAGGGGTAAAAAATGTAAAATGTTTTTATTTATGTTGATGTTTCATGTAGAGGGAATGGGCGCATGCGCAGTGGAGGAAAAAGTGTGTGCTTGGTGTGTATGCGAGAAGTGTGCTGTTCGGCGAATAAACTAGTGAAAAGTTATAAGCTTGACGTCTGTCTGCCTTCTTCTAAGGGAACCCATTCACAAGAGACTGGATATTCTGCACCTGGTTCCTAGCCCCTCTTACAGCAGTAAATTCAGAGTAAATAAACTGGTCTGCACTTAATGATCAAATACTAAAAAGTTAACAGTAGAATCCTTGCAGCAAGATTTGTTAACATAAATGCACAAACCTCTTCCTTTACACTTACCTGCTGCTGTTTTGTCTGCCCTAAAGACACTGCGACCCTCTAGCTCGGTGGTGCTACTGGGAATGTTGCTGTTAAGCCATGTTTCCATACAGGTAAATTATCATGTTGTTACATTCCATAATCCATTTATGCAGTGTTATCTGGATGTGTGGTTCACCCATTTTTTGTTCACTAGAGACCATAAGTTTGCAATGAAGATGCTTTGAAGCGATAGCCAATGTAGGTTTAGATTAAGCCTAGCTCTCATTCCACCTTGCATCCTCCGTCCTTTGTTTACGGTCTTAGCGCTGACACCAGGTTCACTCCACCAGAAGAGTTGTCATGATGATCTGTGATTTTAGATTAGATTCATTTAGATACAACTTCAGTGTCACTGCAATTGTAGGTACAAGGCAACGAAATACAGTTAGCATCTAACAAGAAGTGCATTGTCGCAGTGCAGTATAATTTGCATATACAGTGGAACCTCGGATTGCAAGTAACATGGTTTACGAGTGTTCCGCAAACCGGGCAAAGATTTAAAATAAATTTTTAATCGGAAACCGAGCAAGTATTAGTTTACGAGTGACGAGTATCATATATCACGCATGCGACCCTTATTTTGACACCGAGCGTCACTCTCTCACCTTTTCACCAGCCCCATGGCTTCGCAAACACACAGAAACTCTGCTCGTCTCTTACTTGTATAATCAACATCTCCCTCTTTCTTTTAGTCTCTTATGCGTGTATGCACGTAATTTGACACCGACACACACACACACACACGCACAGATGCTCTCTCGCCTTTTCACCCCCTCTTCAGCTTCACAAACACACAGAAACTCTGCTGTCGCGATTCTTTTCAAAGGTAAGGTTCTGGTTCATTTGTTTTTTTTGTTAGTTTTTTTTTTACTTTACAGCAGTGACTCCCTTAGTATGCTCACGCCAGGTCAGAGAGATTTCTTTTTTCCCTGTTGAAACGGTGTTTCCATTGTGTGTGTGTGTGTGTGTGTGTGTGTGTGTGTGTATGTGTGTGTTTGTTGTGAAACTTAAAAAGTGATTTCCTTTAGTATGCGCTCATGCCAGTCTCAGAGAGATGTCTTTTTTCCATTAAAACGGTGTTTCCGCTGTGTTTATGCGTTTGTTGTGAAACTTAAAAAGCAAGGTGGGGAGAGGGAAGAGGAGTGTTGCTGTGTAAAACGAGGCAAGGGAAGGGCTAATTCCACACACAAACACACACACGGCGCCTGCGCGCACCAACGGAAACACTTATCTGTCGGGATTTATTTGTACTTTTTTTTTTAAAGGTAAAGTGCAGATTAATTTGTTGTATTTTCATTTTATAGATTGTATTAATTATTTTTATGTATTTCTTTTTTGGGGCGGTGGAACGAATAATTTGAGTTTTCATTATATCTTATGTATGTTTTGGAACACGAGCCCACTTCCGGAACGAATTATGCTCGTAATCCAAGGTTCCACTGTACTGTATAAACAGAATACACTGAGGTAAATATAATGAGTGCAATAATTTAGATGTATGCAATAAGCAAGATATTGTATAATATGGTAAATAATTTGTAAACTGTCACATGTGAACAGTACACATGAAGGATTATATATATAAAAAGTTATATACACTAAGTGCAATGAAGGATTATATTACACATACAGTATAAACTGGTGAGACGCTGAGCCTTGTGGTGTGCACATGCCACCATCTTGTCTGTTGAGACCTAGAATGGTTGTATCTTCTGCAAACTTGATGTAGTTTGAGCTATGTTTATCAGTGCAATCATATGTAAGCAGGGAGTACAGGAGAGGACTGAGATGTGGTGTGGCGTGGCTACCGATTTTCATGACCCGTGGCTTGCCAGTCGGGAAACCAAAGATACAGCTGCAAATGGAGATATATAGACCCAGATCAACAAGTTTCCTATCCAGTTTGGATGCTGAACTGTAATCGATGTAGAGCATTCTCATGTATGTGTTCGCTCTGTCTAGGTGGGTGAGAGCAGTGTGTCTGTGGCTAAGGCGATAGCATCTGTGGACCTCTTTGGTCTATATGCGACTAAGAGGGAGGAGCAAATATTTGCCTTGACTCACTGCTTGAAGCACTTAATGATGACTGATGTAAGTGCCACTGGTCGATAAACATTTGGACAAGAGAAAGTTTTTTAACTGGAATTTTAGGAATTGGAACAGTGGTGGATGCCTTGAAGATGGTTGGGACCACTGACTGACTCAGAGAGAGGTTGAAGATACTTGTGAGCACCCCTGAAGTTGGTCTGCGCACGCCCTCAGGACCCAGCCTGGGATACTGTCAGATCCTGGGGCTTTGCATGGGGTAACTCTTTTGAGTGCTTGTCTCACCTCAGCCGTCTCGAGAATGAGTAGGGGATTATCTTTGTCCACATGTGGTCTACAAGAAGCTGTGTTCCATCAAACTGAGCATAGTAGCTGTGTTCCATCAAACTGAGCATAGTAGCTGTTAAGTTTGCCTGGAAGTATTACCCTAAGTGGTGCCACATTCTTGCTTCTTCCTGTATGCTGGCAACAATAGAATTGAGCAGTGGAATGCTGGGCTCAAGCCATATCTCTGTGAGTGCAAAAACATGGCAATTTCTAATGTCCTAATGGTATTTAATATAGTTCATAGTTCATATCCAAGGACTGAACGTTTGCAAGCAGTATGGAGAGGGTCTTTTGTTTCTTTTTTGGGCTCACTCAGATGGGGATGGTACGTGCACACCTTCCTCTTCTCATTTTCCTCCCGCGGCCTCTATGTAAACAAAGGATCCAGGTAAGTACATCACTTGTTGTGTCCAAAAAACAGTTGTAGAAGTGTCACAACTATATTGAAAACATGAAAGTGCAGGAAAAACAAAACAGAATAAAAATAAAAGACAGATAAGCAAAAGTCTACTATGTTGACTCTGAGCTTTCGTTGGTGCTGAATTTTGTATAGTGAATTTTGAGTAATATTGCAGCCAGTGAAAGAGGATGGAATGAGAACTCCACTTTAACCAGACTGTAATATTACCTGCACCTGACCACAGAGCAAAATATGTGCAAACTGCTATACTCACAACAGGATCTCCGTTGGCTGTGGACTGTCTACCTGGCTTTTTACCTGATGAGCAGTATTTTTCAAAGGTGTGATCTCACAACACAGTAATAAAAAGCAAATAAAATAAGTAAATATTCATATGTCATTATTTTTTCTGTAAATGATAATCAACTTATATGGGTTATAAAATTTTAAGCACCAAAATGTTGAAACATTTTCTGTTTAAAAAGAAATATTTAAGTTACCGTATAACATGATTACTTTAGGTGGTTCAGGAACCAGCAGGTCTCATCTAATATTCTATTTAATTTTAATTAAATTTTATTTGTATAACAATTGTCATTGTCTCAAAGCAGCTTTGCACAATCCAAATTATGAATTTTTTTAATGAAATTCAAATTATCAATCTAAATGATAAGATAGTCCCTGATAAGCAAGCAGAGGGCAACGGTACCAGAGAAGGTAGTAGGAAGAAAACCTAAGAGGAACCAGACTCAACAGCATTGCAAGCAGACAGCATGAGGCATCCATGCGACGACTTCTCCAACCAGAACAGCATAATATCAGTTGTTTACCAGGCAATTGGAATATTGCTGTTTGATGTTCAGGGATTGCATCAATATCAATGGCAAATCACTGCACTCAGCATTCATGCTGCCTGTAGGCTAGACAAAATTATACCAGAAGTTGATGATAAAAGGAACAGGCTTCATGCAAAACTTGAAAAGCTGGAGATCATCATCCTTGATAAGGTGCCCATGGTTGTGGACCAATTTCTGCATAAAATCAAGTTTAACATTTTGGTTACACAACAGTAGTTGTATTTGGTGACCTTTACCAACTGCCTCTAGTAGGACAAATGTTTGTGTTTGAAACAACCTCTGGTGAGCCCCAGATGCTAGCTTATCAGAATTGAAAAAATCGGGAAGGCAATTTCCATATAGATATCCTGTGCCAGAAGGATGACAGAGTAAGGATAGAGGAGAAGATTAATAAGGACATCAAATGTCTGGAGGAATGGGTCATTTCTAACCAACTGATGTACTCCATGTTTTAGGACATAATGAACAGGTTGTGCAGTTTAATGAAGGTAAGCTGGCAAAGAACACATTATGGCAAGTTTGTGGCAATTGATTAAAAAAAACCTGGTGTGCTGAAGCAATATCAGCCTAAGCGTGATCCCTAGTACACAAGAGGACTGCCAGAAACTACAACTTTTGCAGTAGGTGCTCGAGTAATGTTGACTGGAAACCTAGATGTGACAGACTGTTGGCCACTGTGGTCTGTTTCATAGATTATCTGACGGCATGTAAGCAGCCAAGGGCTGTTCTTGTGGAGATTGACCAGGTTATTATGCTGTTGTTGCAGCAGCAAGGCAGGCAAACGCCTTCAATATAAGCCAACATCTACAAGCTGTACCCATCACAGTATTACATGTGAAGTATTACAATGTGTAGATAATCTACCAGCAGATTTTTTGTGCCTACCAATCCTGGAGGAGTGCTCAGCAGTATACCTTAATGAGACATGGCTCAAATCAAAATATACTTGCAATCCAAATGCTATGCAAAACAATGATTAGATTGTAAATTGGGTAGTGGTGGAAGAGTACGCACATATAGTATGTTTGCAAATTAGTACCAACTGTCTTTGGATGATACAGATGTAGAATGTATGTTAATATTGAGTATATTCAACCATGCTGAACTGTTTATTGTAGACTAACTTTGTACAGACCCTCAATGACTCCTCAATTACTTTTTTTCAACAGCACACTTAAGTTAATACAGTTTATTAGTGCAGAAACATATAAATAATTGTTGAAGATTTTAACCTCGACTTGCTCACTGCATAATTTTGCAATCAGCTAGGAAGTAATGAAAAGACAACTTTCTACACCATGTGAAATTCCCATCTTATCAGAATTGTTCCCTACATTTGTATAGCAACATCAAGGTTCATACAGTATATGGCAAACTACTTCCTACAACAGTGACCATTGTAGCGGTAAAATTCCACTACGTTGTAGGGGTAAGACTATGTTCTATGGTGTATCTTGGACAACTAGGGAAATGGCAAGATCTAGGTCTCCAATCCCTAGTACATTTAATTCCTGTACCAAAATTACTTAGGTAAGTCTTTATCAGCCTTGTTAGGTATGCTTTTACCTTGTGTAAACACGGCTGATGAGGATCGAAACTCTGGACTTCGTACACGGTAGCTCACAGAGTAAGAAGTCATATCAACTCTTCTTCCCCTCTATCGGCCCACAAGACAAGAGGAATGCCCCTACTCCAAGATAACAGGATCCAACAGTCAATCCAACAGTTTGTAGCAATTGTTCACATATCACTTCAGAGATTTTTTACATAACCACCAACCTGGGTAAGAGGTCCATATATGGCAGGGTAACTAATAGAAAGCTCCACAAAAAAAAGAACAGTCCCAGAAAATAATCCAGAAACTCTCAATGTCCAAGCAAAAACAAAACAAAAAGCAATGACCGGTTCGATTCAAAGCAGGCTCTAGTCTTATTTCAGAAATTCTGTTCCAAAATGCCCTGGGGAAGACAAAACAAAAATATTTTCGTCTTACAAGTCTCGAAACAAAACACTGTAGAATGTCAAAAAGGTCCACCGTGAAATCGACCGGTAGAAATTACCCGTTCTGAAGTCAGCTTCGTTTTAAGTACAACAGAAATACTGTCCGATGTATGTCACTCAGAAGTCAACTGTAGTCAGGCAGAAATTTCGCAAACTCAGTGCCCCAGCTCTACTCAGAAGCAAACAAACACCCACGCAACACACTCTCCGCAAAACGTGCCGAGCGACGCACCTCTTGTATCCAGTTGGAGTTCAGCTTGGTTCCAGAGCAATTTCCACTTCCGTAATAAATCCCGCAGTAGCTCAAGCTCGGTCGAGCTTCTTTCAGCTCACCTCGATACTCGCTCACTGCAGTTCACGTCCATAGGAGAAATCACTGTGTTTATTTTCTGTGCCGCTATTACACTCTGTTTTTGTCGCGCGAGCACCTGGACAAAATGCTTCTTCTGCCCTGCCTCACGTCGCTTCCGAACTCCGGGGTTTTTTTTTTTTTACCCTTCAAAACAAAAGTACTTGGATACCTCCACATTCCCCCCTGCTAAACCCTGCCATATACAGGATGTTCCAACCAGAAGAAATAAAAACATTGAACGGATTTCACCACCACAACCGTGTCAACATTTGTTTAACAGTTTCTTGATGTAAACATACAACAAACAAGATGACATTTCCTCTTTGTCTTGACACTCTAACCCCTAATTATGTAATAAAATCATCTCTATACCTTATGGGCAACTGACCCTGTGTTTCTAGTTTAGAACGCCTTAGATATGGCACCACACAAATGTCATCTTCTGGAGTGTCAGAGTTTACAGATTCTACATCTTGTTCAGGTTCCACTTCTTCGCTCTCATCTATACTACCCTCCTGCTCATGTAACTCTTCAGACCCACCCCGCTCAGGTAAGCCTGTGCTCGGAAAATGTGTGGGACATGGAGTGTAAACAATATCATGCATGTCAAGATCTGTTTCTGGCAGCTCCTTTCCTCTCTCAGCACGTGTAACCTGTCTTGTGGGAGCGGGGAAGGTACAGTGTCTAAGTTGTTCCCTGTGAACTACTTTTGTGGGACCTCCTGCCTCAGGACGTACAGTAAACACGGGTAAATCCGGGTGATTCTGCTGTACTACCAAATTTGGTACGGACTCCCACTTATCTTGAATTTTGTTCCGCCCCTTAACTTTATGGTTACGCAGCAATACTCTGTCACCTGGTCTAATGAGCGCTCCTGCAGTCTTGCGATCATAGACCCTCTTCCTTCTCCTGGAGACTTCTTGGGCAGAGTCTCTGCTGCCATGATCAAGCGGTCATGATGGTTCTTCACCCATTCATTCAAATCATCCGTTTCATCATCAGTTAGATCCTTTCCGCCTACGACATCAATGGGCAGCCTTGCGTCCTGTCCGAACATTAAATAAAATGGAGAGTAGACTGTGGACGAATGAACATGGCTATTGTAAGCCATCACAAGTTCAGGTAAGTAAGTCTTCCAATCTTTTTTCTTTTTAGCAGGTAGCATCCGCAGCATATCATGCATTGTGCAATTAAATCTTTCACACTGTGCGTTCCCTTGCGGGTGATAAGGACTTGTGTGACTCTTGCTGATCCCATACAACTTACAGAGCTCTTAAATTATGCTTGCCTCAAAACACCTCCCCTGATCCGAATGCAATCGTGCAGGACAGCCATAACAGACAAACCAGTGTCGTACAAGGGCTTTGGCTGTGGTAAGTGCAGTCTGATTTTTAGTCAGGACAGCCACCGTAAATCTGGTAAACATGTCCATGAGCACTAGAACATTCTCATAGCCCCCTGCTGATCTCTCAAGCATGGTATAATCCATAGCTAGAATTTCTAGGGGTGTGGTTACGTTAGTGCAGGTCATAGGAGCACGAATTTTGGGAAACACGTCCTTAGCTAAAGTACATCTTCGACACTTGGTTACCCATGCATGTACATCATTGGTCATTGAGGGGCAATAATAGCTCCGCCTTATCTGCTCTAATGTACTCCTACTTCCAAAATGTCCCCCATGCTCGTGTACTCCTTCGTATACTTTCATTTACAAAGAGTCTGGTACTACTAATTGCCAAAATTTCCTCTCCATCTCTTGGGTCGGTAATTACACAGAATAACACTTGATGTTTCACTTTCAGATGCTCAAGCTGCCTGGCTAACTTCTTTTGTTGGGCTCCCATACCTCGGAAACTATGTGCAACAAACCTCTTGTTCTCAAGCACAGCAGTGTACACTGGTGCTATACAAGGATCCTTTTTCTGTTGCTCACATATAGATGACCTATAACTATATAACCATATGACCATCAACACCCGCCTTTATGACTGATTGCGTGGCAAATTGGACCGTGGGCTCATCACCTTCTTCTTTACCTGACCACAAGCATGCTCGTACCTCATCTGAGGTCAATCGAATAAAATCTTTCCCTGTGTCATCTTCCTCAGGCTCTGTACCCCAAGGAATCCTTGAAAGAACATCAGCATTAATGTTTTGTCTGCCCGGCTTGTAGCAAACCTCAAAGTTAAATTCTGATAACTGAACAGCCCAACGCTGCTCGACCGCCCCAAGGTTGGCTTTTTCCAGGTATTGGAGAGGGTTGTGGTCGGTGATTACTTGAAATTTAGCAAACATCTAGTAACTCCAACTTGAACGGACTATAGTACTTATTTCTTTCAGATCCCTTCAGACCCCGACTCGCATAGGCAATGACACGCTCTATACCCCCTTGCTTTTGGCTAAGCACGGCTCCAAGACCATTATGGCTCCCATCTGTTGTCAAAATGAGCGAACTTTGGAAATCAGGGTAAGCCAAAATCGGTGCTATAAGACTATTCTTTAGCTGGATGAATGCAGCCTGGCATGCCTCACTCCAGATAAACGGTTCTGATGGCTTGCTCTTATTACCTCTCCCCACTAGAGCATGCAGGGGTTTTGCCAGCTGTGCAAACCTTGGGACAAAACGGCGGTAGTAGCTCATAAATCCCAGAAGCTGTCTAACCTGCTTAACATTTGTTGGTGTTGGCCATGCATCCAAACACTGAACTTTGTCCATGTCTACCTGAATCCCTTTCGCAGAGATTATGTGCCCAAGGAACCGGACTACTGGTTTAAAGAGGAAACATTTACTTGGTTTCAATTTCAGCCCGTGTTGCCTTAACCTGGAGAAAACAAGCTCCAGTCTTTCGCAATGACTTTTAAAGTCTTCCGAGAACACAATAATATCATCAAGGTAGATCAGGAGAACATCGAAGGCCAGGTCACCCAACGCTGCACCCATCAATCGCTGAAAAGTGGCTGGAGCATTGCATAAACCAAATGGCATCCGTGTCCATTCAAACAACCCGAACGGTGTGGTGACCGCAGTCTTCTCCTGATCTGATTTACTTACTGCCACTTGGAAATAACCTGCAGTGAGATCCAGTGTGGAAAACAACTTAGCATTTCCTAAAGCATCTAACGATTCTTCAACACGGGGAAAGGGGTAAGCATCCTTGAATGTGATTTGATTAAGTCTCCTATAGTCACAGTAAAAATGAACCCCCCCTGTCCTTCCTTATCACAATGACTGCTGGTGAGGCCCACGGACTGCGACTTTCCTTCAGTATGCCTTGTCTAACGAGATCCCGCATGTGTCTCTTAAACTCTTGGAAAACCTGAAGTGGGACTCGTCTGTGACATTGTTTTATTGGCTGTGCATCTCCTATAGGTCTGCTATGCATGACTGTCGTGGTGTACCCATAGTCTGTGTCACTCTTGGAGAAAACGTCACTGTACTGGGCCAGCAGTGCATTTAACTCTCCACGCTGCATGTCTGTCAGTTCTTCTTGGTTCAGTTGGACTGGAACAGTTGTTCAGGCTGATTCTCAACATTAATGCAGCATTGCACATGTCTTTTGACCCGTAACTCGGGTTTAGACACGACTGCAATTCTGGATCTCTGCATCAACTTAACAGTTCCACGACAGAGATTTAACACTCGTACTGGAACTTTACCTTTTTTCGGGCTCGCAAGAACATTGGCTATCAACAGTCCCTTTGGGAGAGTAACAGAATTTGTGCATTCTACGAGTACTCGACACTTTTTTTGATGTGGTATCGTGCAATGACCCTCCACAATCTTTTCACCTTTTCACAAGGTGGGATAGTTATCACTTGCTTACCAGACACTTTAACAAATCCTATCCTTCCTTCAGGGCCTCTCCTCTCATCCTCCTCTATTCTTGCTATAACTCTCCGGACATTGGCCTCTGCGTGTGGGCTGGTTTTACCCTCTCTGTCTAACTCCTTTCCCGAAGTACAAGATTTTTCAATTCACCACGCATGTTCATACCTACAATTCCATCCAATCCTTTCATCTATTTTGCATCTGGGTTAGATTCTGTGAGCACAAACACACACTTGCCTGTGAGCAGACTCCCCATGCACTCTACATCTACCTGTAAGCACCCAAGGACTGGAATGTCTAGCCCATTTGCAGCAGTAAGACGCACCCAGTTAGCAGATGACAACAGCCTCCCCTGTTCTCCGTAATATTGTTTGAAATGAGACTCTGAGGTGGTTGTGACTTCAGAGCCCTTATCTAGCAAGCACCGGGTAGGTACACCTGCTATCTTTACATCCACAGTCAAACAGTCACCAAAGGCGTTGTTTCTTAGTGTTTGTGGAACAACTTCTGACTTCCAGTCAGCCGTATGACTTCGGACCACAGATAGCCCATTAGGGTTTATAGCGATACTCAAGGAAGCAACTCTTGACACCTCAGTCACACCTGCAGAACGTGATGATGCAGCACCACTGTTTTTCAGGTCTCTATTCCGCCCACAACGTCTACTAGTATGACCTGGCTCAACGCAAGTGTAAAAGATATACTCCCCTTCACTGTTCTTTAGTGGCTGGCGTCTCGTAACATCAGGATGGGAATCAGTTCTTGACTATGGACTATTTTGTAAAATTCTTCTTGACGGGCAGCTATCTTTTCAATTGCTTCGTGCAATTTCTCTAATGTCAGTGGGGATGAATTATCGCCAGTTGTCACTGCAGTATGAACTGCAGCCCTTGCTTGCACCGGGGGTTTTAAAATCCCTTCTGGCTGTGCTTCCTCCTCCGCCGACCAGATGATTGTGTCCTGCATCAATTTTGCGAAAGTCAAACTTGGCTCTTCCTTGATTCTTCGTTTCATCTCCCTTCTTAATAAATCATCCCTTAATCCCAAGACCAACTGCTCTTTCAGAACATTTTCTTCATCTGGCACTCGACCCGCCTCTCTGTTCTTTACCTTATAAAGTTTCTCTCGCAAGTCATAAGCATATGCACATATAGTCTCACCAGGTGCTTGTTTCCTATCATAAAAGTCCTTTAGCCTAGTCCCAATAGGAACCTTGTCTCCATAGGTTTCCTGTAGCAGTTTGAAAATGGATTCCACACTGTTATTCCCCTCTGTCAACATGAATTTCACAGTATCTTTAGCTTTAAATGCTGTTTAATCAGCCCCACCTGGTCTTCATTTGGCAGTTTCATCACCCGGAAGGCTGATTTCATGGGAAGAATCCATTCTTCCACGCCTCCATCTCCAGGCTTGGTGGTACCAGTGAAGTCAACTCAAAAAACCTCACTTTCGAGCAATAAACTGTAAATTAAAAAAGGAAAAAAATATTCACTTAATTAAACTTGCATTTTGAGTCATTACTGTTTACAGCTGAGATTTCCACAAAGGTACAAACAAAGTAACAATTCTTAAAAACTCAAATGGTATACAGTTAATCCAACAGTTTGTAGCAATTCACAATTCGCAGTTCACATCTCACTTCAGAGATTTTTTACATAACCACCAACATACCTGGGTAAGAGTCAAAACTCTATGTAGATTTTTTATCTGACCGCAGAACAGGGCTGATGCTGGAACATCCATATATGGCAGGGTAACTAATAGAAAGCTCCTTTAAAAAAAACACACAAAAAGGGACAGTCCCAGAAAATAATCCTGCAACTTTCAATGTCCAAGCAAAAACAAAACAAAAAGCAATGACCGTTGTGATTCAAAGCAGGCTCTAGTCTTATTTCAGAAATTCTGTTCCAAAATGCCCCGGGGAAGACAAAACAAAAATATTTTCGTCTTACAAGTCTCGAAACAAAACACTGTAGAACGTCAAAAAGGTCCACTATGAAATCGACTGATCAAAGAATACAAGTCTCTGCACAATGGCAAAACTGAACTGTCAGCAACAGTGTCAGGGTCCGCAATTCACTTCACGTCCACACGGCGGCAGCAACATGCCAAACAGCATCTGGAGAACTTTCTCGAAACGACAGCGGTAGAAATTACCCGTTCTGAAGTCAGCTTCGTTTAAGTACAACAGAAATACTGTCCGATGTATGTCACTCAGAAGTCAACTGTAGTCAGGCGGAAATTTCGCAAACTCAGTGCCCCAGCTCTACTCAGAAGCAAACAAACACCCACGCAACACACTCTCCACAAAACGTGCCGAGCGACGCCCCTCTCATATCCAGTTGGAGTTCAGCTCGAAGACTGGAGATGCATGTGAGAAAAACTCAGGTAAGATCTACTCACTGGTCTGATTTGGTGGCCTTTTAATAGGCGGCGAGTGGCGAGAACACAGCATCTTGGAATTGTATATACTGAACATGTAAATGAAATAAATGAAAAAAATTATAAATATATGCATGCACACAATCTTTCTTATCTACTGCACCTTCTGTTTGTTGTAACACACTGTTATACAGTATACTGTAAATAGGCCACTTATACACTTATGATTATGATGGTTAACTGCATATCATTGGCTCTGTACATGTACTTTGCACAATATCAATAAAATCTAATCTAATTTAATCTAGTCAAGTGCATTTAGGAAACTATTCCATTTGTTGCTGTTATTCAATGTATTTACCCTTGAGTCATGATCACCTCATGCCTGCCATCCTGCCAAACCTTGTGCAAATTTCAGCTTGCATGTGATGTGTCAATGTGTTGTGTGGGCAGGAATGTTCCTCTTTCACTTAAGTGGCTCATCACCTGTCCAGTATTTCAGCCCTGGCTCTCAACTCAGTCATATATGTGTGTGTGTGTGTGTGTGTGTGTGTGTGTGTGTGTGTGTGTGTGTGTGTGTAAGTGTGCAAAGACACTACCAACCAATTATTCTGACTGACCTTCAAATCTCACAGACAAACTATTTATTTTCTTTCTTGTTTTTGTTTTTAATAAAGAAATGCTTGTTTTGCAGAACATTATGATGTCACAATTAATAGTGTTTTCCTATTAAATATTTGTGTGAATGTGATAATGCAGTGTGTGTATGTGAATTTTTTGTGAAGATATAGTGACCTTTACTTGTGACCTACATATTCTAATCAATTTAACCATGATTCAAAGTGGACGTTTGTGCTAGATTTAATGAAATTGCCTCCAAGCATTCCTGATGCTATCACGTGGAACAAATGAGAGGTGGCCTTTACCTTTGTCCACCAAAATGTAATTAGTTAATTCTCAAGTCCAAGTGCGCAAATTATTTCAAGTTGTTGCAATGATAACATGTTTACAAGACATGATATGACATCAACCTTTGACTGCCAAAATCAGTTCATCCTTGAGTCCATGTAAATATTTGTGGCAATCTAGAACAATTTCTTTCCATGTGTTCCTAAGACATTGGATTCATAACAAGAAGAGTGTGAGGTCAGAGTGACCTTGACCCTTGACCATCTTAATATATCAAGTTCATCCCTGAGTCCCTTAAGAGTCCCTCAAGGCAGTCTCTAGATAGTATGGCAAAAAGAATAACATGGATGTGAGACCATAGTGACCTTGACCTTTGACATCTGACACCCCCCCCCGCCCAAATCTACTCAGTTGTTTGCTTAGGCCAAGTCGAAATTTGTAACAATTTTGAATACATCACCTGGCACATCTCACATGTACAAGAATGGTATTGAGGTCCCCCCGCCCCTCTCTCTCTAAACACATACTATTGCTCAAAAGTTTGGGATCACACAAGCAAATTTCTTTGTTTTTATTTAATGATTTATTTTCTACATCAAATACAGATACAACAATAGTGGGCATTTCAAAACTATGAAATAACACATATAGAATTAGGTGATTATTTAACAACAACAGACGTTTGTTATTTTAAGAAGTCAGCCTTTCTGTAATAGTATTGGAACACTATTGTCAAGTGCATTTACAAAACCCATCAATCACCATGATGAAACTGGCTCTCATGAAGACTATCACAGGAAAGCAAGACCAAAACTTTCTTCTGCTGTAGGAGAGGTTCATTTAAAGTAACTAGCCTAAAAAATTACACCACCTAGGATTAGAGCTGTTATGAAAGCTCTAATGTGTGTGTATTGGTGCATTATCATCCTGATACATGGCACCGCCTTCAGCATACAAGGTTTGAACCATTGGGTGCACACTCCAGAATGGTTCTGTAGTCCTTGGCAGTGACGCGCCCATCTAGCACAAGTATTGTGTCTAGGGAATGCCATGATATTGCAGCCCAAACCATGCTTCACTCTGGGCATGCAACAGTCCGCGTGGTACACTCTCCACATCGTAACTCGCCCGGATGTGGGAAAGACAGTGAAGGTGGACTGATCAGAGAACAATACATGTTTCACATTGTCCAGAGCCCAAGATTTTCGCTGCTGGCACCATTGAAACTGACGTTTGGCATTGGCACCAAAGGTGCCCATGACCACCAAAGGTGCCCATGACCAAAGGTTTCGCTATAGCAGCCCGGCCATGTACACTGACCCTGTGGAGCTCTCGACGAACAGTTTTGGTGTAAACAGGTGAGTTGAGGTGCACAATTTAATTGTGCACTGAGTTGGGCAGCTGTGGTTTTATGTTTTTTAGATACAATCCGGGTTAGCATTGGATGTTAGATGTGGTTCGTCCTTCTTAGTGGTATGCTGACATTACCCTGGATACTGTGGCTCTTGATACATCACAAAGACTTGCTGTCTTGGTCACAGATGCGCCAGCGAGACACGCACCAATAATTTGTTCTCTTTTGAACTCTGATATGTCATCCATAATGTCGTGTGCAGTGCAATATTTTAAGGAGAACTGTGCTATTACTCTGTTAATGAAACCTTCACACTCTGCTCTCACTGGTGGAATGTGCATTCACTGAAGATTGGCCACCAGGTTGATCAAATTTAGCCATGAATCCTCCAACAATAAATTGGTCAGTGTTTCAGTTTCATTGTCCATCCCATACACTACATACTGTATATAAAGAGTAATAATACTGAAGTACAAGTACTGTTACTTCAGTGAAATTGTACTGAAGTACAAGTTAAGTTACCATTATAAAAATCTGCTTAAGTTAAAGTAAAAAGTAGCTCATTAAAAATTTACTCAGAGTAAAAAAGTTACAGAGCATCTATCTCAAACTAGTTTTTAACTGAAGGAACACCTTTGCATAATAAAACTGTTGCCTTTCTTGTGCTTGAAATCAAAGTGGTTGCTTAAATATGGTGTGACGCACTGAGCCGGATTGCCGAGGGAAAACAGAGCCAAGAATAACGTTCAGCACAAAACTTTTATCTGCCTCTTTTAGCGTCTCAAAATTATAATACAAAACATAAAGTAAAAGTAAGAAAAAGGGTAAAAGAATAGAGCGTTTCGGGGGTGAGCAGCACATCTGAGGTCTTACTCCGTTCTCTCTTTCTCATGCAGACACATCTGCAGCATCCACACTGGGGGAGGTGCGGAAACTCTTAAAAGGGCAACATATATACATAATGTGGTATACAATGTGCAATTTTTTTTTCCTGTTTAATTACTTTTACTATCTTTCATTAGTTTATTTTTACTCATGTCAGGTTAACGTGAAGGAGGACGCAAGTGCAGGTAAAAGGCAGTGTTTAATCAACGTTGTAAACAATTCACGGGTAAGCAATAATCGTAGTCAAAAGGACAGTCAAGGGTCGGTCGATCGGCAAAACACACAAACTAGGGTAGGCAAAGAATCGGAAACGGAGCAAGGTCATACACAATAAGACAATCACAAGAATAAAGGCTTGGTAACGTCCGGAAAACTCACGAGAGCGTATACTTCACAAAGTCCTTCTGTTGCTGAGCCCTATTTAAGCATCAGGTTAATTGATAGCAGGTGTTCTAGAATTCAGGTGACCTGGAACGAGACTGTTGAGAATTGTAGTTTGTTTCCGCCCTGACTGTAGACGGATGTGGTTTCACTTGCTCTGCCGCTTTGGCTGGTCTGACAGAGGCCCCCCTTAAGGAGCTACCTCCGGGAGCGATTCTCCTCCTTGGTCTTCCTCTAGGTCGTGGAGCTGGCCGTTTTGGATGGTTGTTGTGGAACTCCTGTATCAATAGTGGATCCAGTACATCCTGTGCTAGAACCCAGCTTCTTTCCTCTGGTCCATACTCCTCCCAATCGATTAGGTATTGCATCTTACCCTGTCGGTGACATGAGTCTAGTATAGTCCTGATCCTGTAAGCTGGTTGACCCTCTACCTGGATAGGTTCTGGGGAGTCGTCCTGATGTGACGTTTCGTCCAATGGGCCTCTTCTGACTGGTTTTAGTTGGGACACATGAAACGTGGGCGCGATTCGACAGTGCTGAGGTAGTTCTATTTTGTAGATTACGTCGTTGATTCTTTGTAGAATTTTATATGGTCCAGTGTACCTGTGGTATAATTTCCTGCTCTCCTCGTTTACCCGTAGGTTCTTAGTCGAAAGCCAGACTTGATCTCCCGGTTCATATGTTAAGTTATGTCCTCTATGTCGGTCTGCAAACCTTTTGTTCGATTCTGCTGCTTTCTCAAGGCGTTGGTGTGTCTGTTCCCATACCTGCTCGCTTCTCCTGAACCGATCATCTACTGCTGGGGAGTCTGTGATGTTGGTGTTCCATGGAAACAGCAGAGGTTGGTATCCTAGGACACACTGGAATGGGGTTAATCCTGTGCCTGAGTGAATGAGGGAGTTCTGTGCATATTCTGCCCATGGAAGAAACTGACCCCAATCCCTCTGATTATCTGCACAGTATGTTCTCAGGAAGCGGCCGATTTCCTGGTTCGCTCATTCGGTTTGGCCGTTTGCCTGAGGGTGATATCCTGACGTCAGACTGACGGTGACCCCCATTTTCTCCATAAAATTTTTCCAGACTCTAGAAGTGAACTGGGTCCCTCGATCACTTACTATATCCTCTGGTATACCAAAGTTTCTGAATATGTGCTGGAACACTAATTCAGCTGTTTGGAAAGCTGTTGGGAGCTTGGGTAGTGCGATTAAACGAATTGTTTTGGAAAAGCGGTCCGTTATCACCAGAATGACCGTGTCTCCCTGGGATGATGGCAGGTCTGTAATAACATCTATGGCTATATGTGACCATGGTCTCTGTGGTACGGGTAGTAGTAACAAGCACAAGCTGAGCAGGAGGCTATGTACTGGTTTATGTCCCTTCTCATGCTCGGCCACCAGTACTTTCCTTGGAGTAAACTGAATGTTCGTAGTGTGTCTGGGTGTCCAGTAGCTGGTGATGTATGTGCCAAGGTAATCAGCTTATTACGTGTCTGTGTCAGTACAAACTTCTTGCCGGCTGGACACTGTTCTGGGGTTCGTGAGGTTGGGAACTTCTCTATCTCCCTTTCCACTTCCCAAAGTATTGCTCCCACAACTTGGTGCTTGAGTATCTCTTCGCTTCTGTCCTCCTGAGGCGGAGCTTCATGTATGCAGGATAGAGCGTCAGCCTTTGTGTTCTTTGATCCAGGATGGTAAGATATGATGAAATTAAATCTTGTGAAAAAGAGTGCCCATCTTGCTTGTCTGGCATTCATTCGTTTGGCTGCTTTGATGCATTATGATCAGTGGAGATGATAAATGGGTCTTCTGCTCCTTCCAGCCAGTGGCGCCATTCCTCAAGAGCGAGATTTATTGCTAGTAATTCTCGATTGCCCACATCATAGTTACGTTCAGCTTGAGTTAGTTTTCGAGACATAAAAGCGACTGGATGCAGCTTGGGTCTGTCTCCGAACCTCTGTGATAATACTGCTCCAACTCCTGTTTCAGATGCATCAACTTTCAGGATGAATGGTTTCAATGGGTCAGGATGTTTTAGAATGGGGGCAGAGATGAAGGCCCCTTTTAGCTTGAAAAAGGCTTCTTCTGCCCCCTGGTTCCACCTCATTTTCTTCTTGACGTCCTTAGTTAGATTGGTCAGTGGAGCTGCAATTTTACAGAAATTTCTGATAAAATGTCTGTAGAAGTTTGCAAATCCTAGCAAGCGTTGTAGGTCCTTTACTGATTTGGGCATTGGCCAGTCTCTGACTGCTGCTATGTTTTCCTCATCCATTTGCACTCCCTCAGAGTCTATAATGTAGCCCAGGAAGGAGATTTTCTTCTTGTGGAACTCACACTTTTCTCCTTTTACATACAGCTGATTATTGTGCAAGCAAGTGAGAATGCTCTTGACATGACTAATGTGCGTGGGCAAGTCTTGGGAGTAGATTAGGATGTCATCTATATACGCAATTACGCTTTCCCAGTTTCTCTCTGAGAATCTCATTGCTAAAACTTTGAAACACTGCAGGTGCAGAAGACAGACCATAGGGCATCACACAATACTCATAATGTCCAGAAGTGGTGCTAAAGGCAGTTTTCTCTTTGTCTGATACGGATGAGATTATAGGCGCTTTTCAGGTCCAGCTTAGTGAACACTTTTGCTTCTCTCAGTTGCTCCAATGCTGCAAGTACTAGGTGTAATGGATAGCGATACTTTACTGAAATTTTATTTAAATTCTCTGTAGTCCACACAGGGCCTTAAACCACCCCCTTTTTCTCCACAAAAAATAAACTGGCTGATGCTGGGGATGTGGATGGACGGATATACCCCTGTTGGAGGGCTTCTGAAATGTATTCCTTCATTGCACGCGTCTCCTTCTGTGATAGGGGGTAAATTCGTGCTCTGGGAAGATTTGCTCCCTCCAACAGCTCAATGGCAGAGTCATACGGTTGATGTGGAGGTAGTCCACTTGCCCTTTCTTTACTGAAGACTTCTGTGAATTCCCTGTATACTGTGGGTATAGCTGTTAATGTGGTGGGTTCCGGGCTTTCGACTGAAGTGGAGGCTGCCGTAATGTGAAGCTTTGAGATGCAGTGGGTCTGGCACCATGTTGACCATTGGATGATTTCTCTTCCCCTCCAGGAAATGACTGGATCATGTTTCTGCATCCAGGGAAATCCTAGTATAACTGGAAATTTGGTGGATATAGTGATCAGGAAGGATATGCTTTCGTAATGGGACGCACCCACACAAAGTGAAACTGGTCTGGTGCGTTGAGTGACAGTCCCTCCTCCGATTAGTCCGCCATCCAGTGCCTCCATGTTGATTGGACGAGACAGGTTGATTAGCGGAATCCTCAATCTTTCGGCAGTCGCCCGATTCATAAAATTTCCTGCCGCTCCGGAATCGATTAATGCTGAAACGACACCGGCATTTTCTGAGTGTATTATTCGAACTCTTAAGCACATGTTAGGTGAAGAGCGGTTAATTATTTTACTCACCGGGCTTTGAGGTGGGGCAGTGCCGGAGCGCTCCCTTCCTCTCTTACTCTCTAATAGAGGACAGTCGGCGATATTGTGCTGAGCCCTGCCACAGTAGTAACACAATCGTTCCTTCCTGCGGTGTAGACGCTCGCTCTCCGATACTCTCATTCTCCCCAGTTGCATGGGCTCATACTCCTTGGTCTCGTCCGAGACATAACTTTCCATTTTTCCCACCTTTCTGGACATTAGTGCATCTAGACGAATAGTCGTGTCAATTAATTCATCCAATGATGCCTTCTCATCTCGACACGCAAGCTCAGTCAGGATTTCCTTATTGAGTCCTCTGCGAAATGCCCCTTTTAGAGCCGGTTCATTCCATCCACTTCCAGCAGCGAGTGTGCGAAAATTCAGTGTGTATTCAGCGACACTGTGTTTTCCCTGATGAAGAGTCAACAACTGTTGACCTACCTCTTTACACTCCGGAGCGTGGTCAAAAACTCATTTAAAAAGTTCGAGAAAATGTTGAAAGGAAGTGGTGTTTTCCCCCCCTTGATTCCACACTGTCGTGGCCCACTTCCAGTCAAAAGAGTGATGAACTGGGCAATTTTTCCTTGTTCACTGATGTTTTCTTGTCCCGCGAAGTAAAAAGAACATTGGAGAATAAAACCCTGGCATTCTGCTGGGTCTCCGGCATACTTGTCGGGACGAGTGACGAGCGTAGCAGTGGGAGTGACGGGTGGAGTTATCACCTGGGTCGGGAGCAGAGCAGGTGGGCTCGTAGCTCGTCGCCTGGCGTAGTTGTTCCAGGGTCTCCTTCATGCGGTGTTGTTCCTACTGCATCTGCATCATGTCCATTATCTGCGCGATGTCCTGGCGAAGTTCGCAGCCATGACTTAGGAGTGCTTCTCGCATGTTTACTTCCCCCGCTGCGTCCATGGTGGCGAAGTATTCTGTCAGGTTAACGTAAAGGAGGACGCAAGTGCAGGTAAAAGGCAGTGTTTAATCAACGTTGTAAACAATTCACAGGTAAGCAGTAATCGTAGTCAAAAGGACAGGCAAGGGTCGGTCGATCGGCAAAACATACAAACTAGGGTAGGCAAAGAATCGGAAACTATTAAATGGAGCAAGGTCATACACAATAAGACAATCACGAGAATAAAGGCTTGGTAACGTCCGGAAAACTCACGATAGCGTATACTTCGCAAAGTCCTTCTGGTGCTGAGCCCTATTTAAGCATCAGGTTAATTGATAGCAGGTGTTCTGGAACGAGACTGTTGGGAATTGTAATATGTTTCCACCCTGATTGTAGGCGGATGTGGTTTCACTTGCTCTGCCGCTTTGGCTGGTCTGACAACTCAGTAGCGAATATGATTTAAAATGTAGCGAAGTACAATACTTTAAACAAAACATACTAAAATAAAAGTTAAATTACAGATTTTAAAAACTACTTTAAAAAGTTGAAGTACATAAAAAAACTACTCAATTATAGTAACAAGAGTAAATGTAATTTGCTACTTTCCACCTCTGATATGACCAGAAAGACCCTCAAACCTTTGCCCGTGTAATCTCATTGGTTACAATTACTGTTAAGTTTGGCTTTCAAAGCAAATTTTTCAGTTTAGTTCAGAGCAGACCAGTTGGAGATCTTCTCCAGGAAGGAGTGGTAGCTATTGTCAACCTTATGGAGCCAGGCTGCTTTTTTGTTTTAAATATTAACCAATTATCAAGTTCTTTTTTTTCTTTGTTTATCTAGACAAACAATCTCTTTGATTTAAAGATTCTGAAGTCATTTCGTCCTTGCAATGTAACAAAGTTTATTTTTGTAACAACATTTTTGCAATTTTTTCCCTTAATTTCCCCAACTTTCATTCATTTTCCTGCCTCAACCAAACCATGCCTGAACAAGCAGCACGCCAGGAAACCTTTACCATCACCATAGTAACCGACCATGTTCTCTCATCTAATTTCCTTCTGTTTGATGTGGCTGGTATGTTGTGGTGGGAAATTACCAAGGTTTTGACTTTTACTAAATACTAAATTCGCAAAGTCTACAAATTATTTATGAACTGAAGTGTTTACCATCTTCCTTAACTGCTGCTCTATTCCTAAAGATTTTATAAATAAACATCACATCATGTGGTTTAACTCCACCATAAGTCATTGTCTTTTCTTTACTGGTGCATGTGTGTGTATGTGCGTGTATGTATGTGTGTTGGTGAACCCAACCCTAGGTTGATATACTGTAATATTAATGTTTTGTTGTAATGGCTGATCAGTGTACATGTTAACCTTCAATTCATTCAGTATACTTTGCAAATAAATATAGGCACAAACGGTATCAAGTGTGTCTTTCTTAAATAGGAGTCCCCTTCACGTTGCAATTTCTCTTTTCTTGCAGAAGCTAACCATATGACTCTGAGAATCTCTACCCATTTTATAGAATGACTGATTTATCCATCTTTACCAGGTTTTCCAAATAGGTTTAACCAGCAGCATTGTTAGGTTTAATTATTTGGGGGTTTAGCCCTGAATATTTTTGTCTTGAGGTGGAGGTGTTTTATAGCAAAGCATTGGACAGACTTAGAGAGTTACAGAACCAGTTATAAAAAACAATCTTTAGATAATAAAAAGTATTGCAGAAGTATGGCAGCTAATTTTGACAGTAAAGGAACAAAATAGCAGGAAGAAGAGATGCCAGGAAAAGTTCTCTCACCGGCTACATCGGTCTTCTCTTGTGGTGGATGTCCAACAAGTTTGTCCTAAGTCTGACACTCCTGGAGTTGCTTAGTATCTAATGGAACAAAAAATATATATTAAAACATTTAAGATTTACCTAAACAACATTCAGCTACTGCATCCCCAACATTAACTTAACTTATTATTTAAAAGCAAAGGTAACTTAATATGTCAAACAACACTGGTTAACCTAGCACATGTCTGATAATAATACTGTAACCAGCTGACTGATTTTTACAATAAAAAAAAGAAACGTAAACGTGTTAGTTAGCTAGATATGCTAATCCACATGCTAACCGCTAATCCACAACCGTAAGCTGTGTAAATTTCAGCTAAGTATACCACATTTTTTTTGTTTTGTTTGTTATTTAACCACAGACTCTGTGGTTTTAACTTGCACTTTGATCCCTTGTCAATAATAATTAATTGTAAATTCGGCGCGAAAAAGTAAAACCCACCTTCACCGTCCGCTTGGTCGTCTTGGTCTTCATTTGATCTGCCTCAGGCAAAGTAGGTGGTGCGCTACCGCCACCTAAAGGTCTGGATGAATGATGGATAAATTATATTATTTTCTGATTTGAGGCCTGGCGATGCACTGCACATTTCTCCAACACACTGGCCACTTAAACATTTGCAGGCTTGGAACATGTGTGGGAGAAATTGTGGGAAATTATGTCTTTATTAGAATCTATATGTATTGTAGGATTAATTGGATTGGCCATGAAAATTTTTTTGAACATTTAGTCATAAATGTATAATCAATAATAGGTTTGGCCTTAAATGATAAGTGTATACACATTGAACACAAACATTATCTCATTGCTTCAGTTCTCGATAAAAAATATTCTGTATATTGTATTTTATTTCTTTATTGGTAATGACATTCATACAGAATGTAAATGTAAGTTTGCCATTTGCCACCTGGGTGTACTGTACAGTAAAATAACTGGTGGTTGGATTTTTTAAAAATAAACACGCTAGATTTCAAAATAAAACATTTATCTATTACAAAGCAATTTTGTAAGTGACTAGTTGTTACCAACCTACATATCTACATATCTTCATTTTAGAGATCCACACTACAGTACTAACCCTCCCCTACATGTACCGGTATGTGAAGAGTAAGATGAAGTACATAAAAAAAAGTGCAGAACACTCTTTAGTATAGATGGCACTGTTCGTCAGAGAACCCTAGCCCTTAAACCTCAAAGCATTTTTAGACATTCTTTGCATTATGTTTTAATAAATATACACTCTAAAAACTGCTGGGTTAAAAAACAACCCAACCCTAACCCAGCTGCTGGGTCACTATTGGACAGAACGCGCGCTGGGTTGTTTTGACCCAAGTGCTGGGTTGTACCATTTAACCCAGATTTCTGGGTTGTTCATCTGACCCAACCAGTGGGTTAAGTTGACACTCTTGCTGGGTTGACACATTCCATTTGATTTTTTTATTTTCAAAAAAGACACAAAATGTACACAACTTCACATAATGTAAATAGATAGTCACAGAATAAGAAAACATGAATAACTTAATTTTTACCAAAATGTCAGACAAACCCATATGTCCTAACCCTAACCCTAACCCATATAATCTTAAGCTGACCATTTGTTAAATATAAAATAAATGTACTGTAACATAAACACTCTGTAAAACAAAAACAAGAGGCCCCTGTAAATCTGATTTGAATTGCATTTTTTGCATTTAATACAATGTTTAAAAACTTTTTCTATAGAAGTTTTTAATACAAATCTTATAATGCCCACATGGCAAAAATATTTCCCATCTTAATATTTTAACTATCCGTTTTTTTTTTACTATTACTATTTAATTTCCTTCAAAAATGACATTAAAAACAAAAATGATAAAACTTTTAAAAATATTATTGATTAAATGTTGGCTGAAAAAACTGTTGTCCTCAAAAATGTAATGACATGAGATGAGTACTTGTGTCCATCAATCTGATCTACAGTATGCTGGAGAAACTCCCAGGTGAGAAGACACTTCTTAACATCAATGACAAAAAAAAAAAACAGCCTTCACCAAAAAGTCTGTATCAATAGCATTGCCTCCAACAATGGAAAAGGTCTGTCAGGTCCCTCTTGTCTCATCCCCAGGGAACAAAACATGGAACAGTGCTCCAGTCATCTCAATATTTTGCAGATATCATCCTCACCATGTTGGTCCACCTATGGATTATACAGCATCACTTTGTGTTGCAATATAACTAACATTTATGTTGAGCATTTTTGTTAAGGACGTACAGCTACATATGCATTTAATGCAAAACATTTTTTCTCTTGTCAATACACAAAAATATATAATGTGAACATGAATTTTGTGTATATTTTTAAATAATTTACCTCACTATTTAACATGTGAGGGATAACAGGATACGGCGCTCCATTTGGATTTAATACAAAACATTCACCCCTTTTCAAATTCTCAACAAACACTAGATGAATAGGATATTTAATGGTGAATTTACAACTTATAATAAATATTTTATAAGAATTAAGAAAAAGCTTGTTTTAAGGCTACGACTTATCCATGACGCTTTCTCATTTTTTGAATAACAGAATGGTTAAACAATATTAATCCCACACAATATTAATATCAAAAAAATATTTTAAACAATAAAATATGCTTGCTCCTACCACAAGTTACAAAAAAAAGTAAAAGTTTACATTGACTTACCATAAAATACTGAGTCAGTCAGAAGTGAAGAATCCAGAAAGTTCTCCAAAGAATAAACCAACTGCTGGGTCAAAATAACACAAGCAGACAGAAACAGAAGACATATTAAGACTGTCATTAAACATATCCCAATAGCTTCTTATGACACCTTTTAAATAGTATAAAATATGCCAAGAGACTTTCCACACACACAGCTTTAGCGAAGATTATTAGTAATTTACCTAAAATTACATTTAAGATTAAATTTGGTATATATTTTGTGTGTGTGTGTGTGTGTGCTACAAATGCACTTTTATCATAAAATACACTATAGCCGACTGTTCGCACAAAATATTAAAACATGAACTCCCCCATATCAAAGTGCGACTAAAAAGGGGGAAAAGCGAAAAAACATGAAAATTAGCTCCTACCACAACTAAAACATTTAAAATTTAGGTAAAAATTTATAACTTACCATAAAATACTGCCCGCATTAAGTGGCGTGCTCCCCGCTTCAGAAGTGAAGAATCCAGAAAGTTCCTCATGCTGTGTCTCAATTCCAAAAACGCAAAGAGCAGATTTGACTTGGAAGTGCACACTCGAGGGTTTGAGGACACCGGGTATAGTGCAAATAGAATGCAGCGTACAGGAAGCTTCTCACAGCCGCGATATTATTATACTATAACCAATAAATCCGCTGTTTTAACCACCTTAGAGACACCACAGCCAGTGGTCGTTTTCAGACGTTTCTGCCAAGATGAGACTGTGTTGGGTGGCTACAGGTACATAACCGCGGAGCACTGTAGGATTGTGTGGAGCTCAAATCTCCGAAATCGTTGGGGCAGTTTTTTTAAATAGACGCTATCTTTACTAACCGATGGAGGTTTTGAGCTGTACACACGTACATTCTCGCTTAAACAACTCTTAAAACTACACTTTGTGACACAATAACAGTAATACTTCAAACATTTTGCAGGCTGCCGTTTGGCTACATCTCATTTGACCCAGCATTACCCAACCCAACAATGTGTTTAAAGTCCCCGAAATAACCCAGAATTTTGACCCAGCATGAACAACCCAACAATGTGTTTACAGAAACAACCCAGCATTTTTTAGAGTGTACTGTATATGAGTCAGGATTGTGCAATATAGAGTGAATTTTTTTAAGCAGAATATATTCAATATAAAGAACTCAATTTCATTTCATTTTAACTAACTATACACACAAGACTAAGCTTTTTTTTTTTAAGGATCATATCAGAAAATATCATAAAACCCAAATGCACAGTTTACAAGTACTATATACTTTATGTGTGGGAAACACTGCTTTGGAGAACAAAAAATATGTGAGTCGCACACAAGACGAATATGAACTATCTCTGAGATTTAGAGATAATGAGCAATATTTGAGACACATTTGAGAGGATGCAGAAAATGGCTAAAATCTCATTTAAGTCTCAAAGACGGCTCATTTTTGCATATGTGAGTCGCACAAAAGACAAATATGAACTAACTCTGAGATTTAAAGGTAATGAGCCACATTTGAGACACCTTTGAGAAGATGAAGAAAACGTCTAAATCTTATTCAAGTCTCAAAGATGGCTCATTTCTGTTTAGGAGACAAAGTAGAGGTCTCATTTTGGAGTTTTTTGCTATGGGGCACCTGGGTTTAATTACTTTTGATTGCTTTTAGAAATTGTCTTAGATGGCCATTGAAGTAATTATTTTATCTGCCCTATATTTTCACAACCAGGAAATAGCTTAATGACATTGTTTGCAGAATTTCTAATTAAATACATATACATATGTACAATGACAATGTATAATCACCTGAAACTATAACTCTTGTGTTTTCTTTAGCTTAGACTGAACCATTCATAGCTACATAAATGTGCTGAGCCAATCATGTTTCTATAGTTTTCCAGAACTGTTTACTGATTTTATTCCTATGAACACTGGTATCCTTACTGCTATTTTAAGGTTGACACGTGGTGGTTACCTGTATACAGGATATCCACTGCTCAAAAAAATAAACAACATAATGTAACTCCAAGTCAATCACACTTCTGTGAAATCAAACTACCCACCTATGAAGCAACACTGATTGACAATCAATTTCACATTCTGTTCTGCAAATGGAATAGATAACAGGTGGAAATTATAGGCAATTAGCAAGACACTCCCAATAAAGGAGTGATTCTGCAGGTGGTGACCACAGACCACGTCTCAGTTCCTAAGCTTTCTGGCTAATGTTTTGGTCACTTTGGAATGCTGGCAGTGCTTTCACTCTAGTGGTAGCATGAGACGGTGTGTCTACAACCCACACAAGTGGCTCAGATAGTGGAGCTCATCCAGGATGTCACATCAATGCAAGCTGTAGCAAGAAGGTTTGCTGTGTCTGGCAGCATAGTATCCAGAGCATGGAGGCGCTACCAGGAGACAGGCATCAGGAGACGTGGAGGAGGTCGTAGGAGGGCAACAACCCAGCAGCAGGACCGCTACCTCTACCTTTGTGCAAGGAGGAACAGGAGGAGCACTGCCAGAGCCCTGCAAAATGACCTCTAGAAGGCCACAGATGTGCATGTGTCTATTCAAATGGTCAGAAACAGACTACATGAGGGTGGTATGAGGGCCCGATGTCCACAGGTGGGGGTTGTCCTTACAGCCCAACACCGTGCAGGACGTTTGGGATTTGCCCAGATGTGACGAGTCTGGAGTTTTCAGATGAGTTTTGTAACCTGCCAACATATGGCAACACAAGGCTGCATGCATAGTTCAATTCAATGAAATTTGATTTATATAGCGCTTTTAACAATGGTCAATGTCTCAAAGCAGCTTCACAAAATGAAAAGAAATTTTATGGAAGTGTGTATGAGTGAGAAAAATTTGTCGAGATGATAATGAGATTGTCCCTGATGAGCAAGCCAAAGGTGACGGCGACAGTGGCAAGGAAAAACTCGTTGAG
>JAAGKR010001907.1:0-90109 GCA_011419295.1 Clarias macrocephalus
AATAAATAAAAATTCGTGCACCCTAGATGCAGTAGGTCCCACAGGAACAAGGCACTCACACAAACAAGCCTAGCACTCCAGAGGTGCAACACTTATGGGAACAAGATTAGCTCACTGTGCATGCTTCTTATACCAAAGACACCATTATTTGATATCCTCTATCATTAAATCCATCTACGGCACTTACTCAAGGTTACTGCTGTTTCCATGTTAAAATTATGCAGTGCAGTTTTGGAATGCACATTACCCTATGCCTGTGATACCACTGTGTATAAAAAAGGATGTTGGATTTAGCTGAAATAGCAAACTAGTAGATACTTGTTTATTTCTTAAGTGAATGGTGCTGAAGCGCAGCAAGTAAGAGATGCACCGGCTTCAGGCAAAAGTAAGAAAGTTATTTGAACTGAAACTCATTAGACTAGAGCTCATTGTGTGTTTGTGTGTGTGTAGAGAGAGAGAGAGGTTTTTGTAAGACCATAAGGGAGGAGGGAGACCCAGGAAAGGTGAGTGGCATGGTGGGGAATTGTCTAATGAATGCCCCTTGTTGCGGTGAGCAAATGAAGGGATAAAGAGGGCAAAGACAAGAGCGATATGAGAGAGAGAGAGAGAGAGAGAGAGAGAGAGAGAGAGAGAGAGAGAGAGGAATCCACTGAAACCAAGAAGATAAATTCTAGAAAATTCTAAACCTATCTAAAGATATTCCCAGCTACTTCTTTCCTCACTGTTGAACTGAACTTACACAATAGTGTTAAAGGATTTTGCTAGAATATCAATTTAAAACATACTGTACACACACACACACACACACACACACACACACACACACACACACACACACACACCTTTCTACACCTTTCTACACTTTTCTAATTCTATTTTTCTCCTTTTACTGTACATATAATGGCCATATTTATTGTATTGCAATGT
Organism: Clarias macrocephalus; assembly: GCA_011419295.1. NCBI lineage: Eukaryota > Metazoa > Chordata > Actinopteri > Siluriformes > Clariidae > Clarias > Clarias macrocephalus. Next base: position 928 of record JAAGKR010001907.1, read on the forward strand.
CACATTATTGTTTCCATTTGCTAAAATTAAAAAATGGTACATATAAGTATTTTCAGGGAACAAACATTAAAGATGCTGACAGAAATTGAATGATATCCTGCGGCCTTCTTCTTCCTCTCCTCATTTTTTAGACATGTGTGTGATTGACTTCCTCAGTACTCGATTTTTAAAAATGCAGGGGCAAAGGTGCTGAATTAAATTAGCCTCTATGTGGAGGAAAAAAGAAAGAAATGTAGAAGAAAAGATTTGGTTATTATTTTTAAAAAATGGGGAAAAACAGGACGGAAGGAATATAATGTAGAAGATAGTGAAAGAGGTAAATATACTGTATGAGGTGAAGGAGACAGAGCTGACAGAGGTTTCTGTACTTCTTTTCATCTGGATGTTTGTACTAAAAATACACTGATGACTTGTGGGTCTTTGTTCAGCAAGTTTAAATGTTCACTTTACATGACTCACAGGAATAAACTCATTTAAGCTCTTGTTCTAACCATATGATGTGACAAAGGAATTGGAGGGCAAAGTATTTTTGTGAGAATATCGGGTAATTATTCTGCAAGCATTCTGTACATCTGAGTAACTGTTATGAGAAAAAGGTATCTATGACTAGTGATGTATGTTCTAAAATCATGATTATTCTATTTATCACATATCACAGTGTGTTTTTGTGGTTGTGCAAACAAATGTAATTGTTCAAGGTCATTTCATTGCAAGGTGATTAATCAATGTATTGTTATTATCACTCATTCATGTTTAGGAACTCCTTTATCCTGGTCAGGATTTGTACATGCAAAGCCATTCCTTTCTTGGCCTGAGGCGGACAAATAATCCCTGGAGAGGATTTTACTCCGTCATGGGGGACCCTGCACACACATTTACCCATTCATTTAGGTTTGTAATCTGTAGGTAATTTAGCAAACCCACACGGACATGATGATAACCTACACAGCCTGAGAGCAGGATAAAATCCAGGATCCTGGAGCTGTGAGGTGGCCCCGCCTTTCATTATTAATAACAGTTATTTGTTTGTTTGTGTGTTTGTTTGTTTGTTTGCTTGCTTCTTTCCTACAGTAATTCGTCCTAATTCTGCTGCACATGTTTCCACTGCCATTTACTAAGATTTTTTTAAACAATTTATTGAGAATATTACTTATATTGCTCTGAAAGCATTACAGTTATCTTTTTGGGGGACCCTCATTAATATCATTGCCATTAGCCTCATGGTACTACATGTTGAGGTGCAGGTATTGGACAGCATATGCTGTAATGTGTAATTGAAGACAGATGCAAAAGATAATTTTTGCAATCAAAATCGCTTGCTAAAAAAAAAAAACTTTTTGTACAAATTCCACAAATTTATATTTTACATCTAAAATCTTATTCATATGTCGCAATTCATAATCCAATTCATGTTCTCTTCATTATGGAAATCATAAGGCACTACAATCCCTGGCCGAAAAGTTGCCATTTAAGATGGGTTATTTTATTTGGCCTGCTTCAAGCAAAAAAAAACATTAAAATTACAGGAATCGAGTTAGGAACAATCCAACACATTATTAAAACCTGGAAGAATAGTGCTGACCCACAACTGTGTTGATGCAATGTGGACAAATAAAAATAATGAAAGGCTGTGATAGGGGATCACTTTAATGCTTGGTGAAAAAAAATGAGAGTAGACATCACATGGTCTAAAGAGTCCAGATGTTGCCGATTCGGGAGCGTATATTTATCATCTTGTATCATGCTTATATTAGCTAATATGTATCAGTATGTGAGCCACGGTAGATATTACCAGAAAACTGTAAAAATGAGGTTAAAAAGTCAGTCAGAGAGTACAATATCTGCTCATGTCAGTGTAATTATGTGGTAGGTGTGACATCTTTGAGGTGATTGGTTCCTCAAAACTGAGCAAAATTGCCTTTCTTGGCAACATTTGATCGCAGTATGACGCCAAGTGGCTTTACGCTTCATTTCCCTCACAGAACGCTTCCGTACACCTCCATCCATCTCTTCATACATCCAACCCCATACAACCTGCAATTCGCAAACTCATCAGTCAGCCTCCTGTAATTCCTCTAAAGGACACTGAATGCAGAGATTTTATTTACCAAGAATTAAACTCTTAACCACACCTACTTACAGACTACCTGGCCTTTTTATTGCATGCTGTCCACCAAACAAACTGTAGGTACTGTAATTTTTTTTCTCACTATTGTAGTACATTGAAAGGCAAATGAACAAATGTAATTTTTTACTAAAGTACAGCATGATGCATTACTTTTAAAACTTTGAAAATGAGCAAGCAATAGGAACAAGACCATCTTAAAAATAATAAAATGTGCAAGCTATTAATAAGCTTTTACTGTCTGCAGAGCTTGTCATGGAGCAAAGAAACAAACACATAAACAAAAAATAAATAAAAGTAGTAGTAATAGTAGTTGTTTTTGGCATATTAATTTATGAGTGACCAGTTTGGGTAAAAGATGTGCACTGCTTGAGTAAGTAATGTAAGCAGAGATTAGTAGATAGGCCAAAAATTTACTCAAGTAAGAGTAGGTGCACTTAAAAATAATATTACTTAAGTAGAAGTAAAAAGTACTTATCCAAAATATTACTCAAGTAAGAGTAAAGAAGTATTCAGTGAAAAGACTACTCAAGTGCTGAGTAACTGCCTCACTCGCAATCGCAATTTCCTTTTTTCTTTAATTATAATGAATATATATTTATACACACACACACACAGTATATGCTGAAGTGTCTGTTTTTGTCAGATAGACAAGACACCGCAGGTTTGAAGTTGTTCTTTTACAAGCGAAACACGCTTTGTATAGGATGCCGGGGGTGCATCATATTTTTTGGGATGCGTAAAAATTTACAAGTGTGTTGGCGATTAATTCTGTACTGAAATATACTTATATATTCCTAGACTGTTCAAATAACATTATATGTACAATTAAAGGTAACATCTAATCACACAAACATGAAAAAAAAGATTGTACAGTTACCGCAAGATCCCACTAGCAGCCGCATGTATTTTTGGCCGTTCCGCAAAATTACTAAAAGATGCGGAAACTTTTGTTTGCGCGTGCGCAGTGAGAGTATGTAGTACGGATTCACAGGTAGCATGAATTTATAGAACACCGGCTGAAGCTGTGGTTATTGTTATTGCGGCTGATTGGTCAAACGAAGGCATGTGATTATTGTTGCTGCGTCTGATTGGTGAAACAGTCATGCGGAACCTCTACCGGCGGCATGCTTAAAATAAATGTTTATAAAAAATAACGAGTCGAATGTAGCCGAATGTAGCAGAGTAAGAGTAGTGTTTCTTCTTCATAAATCTACTCAAGTAAAAGTAAAAAGGATGGTGCAGTAAAACTACTCATAGGCGAACATTTTCCCCAAAAAGTTACTCATATGAATGTAAGTCATTACTACCCACCTCTGAATGTAAGTAATCCAAAACCCTTCTTACATGAATGCCAAAGTTTAGCTGAGACTCATATAAAGTTTCTGCAGCACCACTGAGCTTAAGTTAGTTGACATGTGTCAAACTTGCAGTTGACTGAGTACAAATTGAATTATTTTCTGTCTCCTGAAATAGTCATATGGCTAACTCGAGTTCTGGGGAAAATGCTAAAATAAGAGAGCATTAAATGTGTATTAAAAACACCATAACTGTGCAAGATATCATCATCATTGTTTATACAGCTTTATCCTGTATTCAGGGGGCCTGGAGCCTATCTCAGGAGACTTGGGGCACTAGGCGGGGTACAGCCTGGACAGGGTGCCAATCCAATGTGGGCAAGGTATCAACTTGATTTAATGAGAGGGGGTGGAATTTGGCCCTGATTATTTAAATTTGACTTTTTCTTCTTGGTGAGAAAAGTCTTGGTTAAATCAGTATGCAGAGCAGAAAAAAATTGAAATATCAAGAACTATTAATTATGTACTTATATTCACCTCAGACATGAAAACCCCCAAACCATCAATTTAATTGTCCATTACTTAAAATGGCATATTACTTATTCCTATCATATAAACTTTACAAATCTTTTTCAAATCTAAAATCTGCTACATCTCCATGGCTTATAATGCCATTCATGTCGCAAGGCTACATCATAGTGGTTTATTTGAGGGGAGAGAAAGAGAAATAAGATGTAATCAATAGCTGAGCACAGGCAGATTCAGTGGTGTGTGTAATGAGGTTCCAGTTCCATTTAGTCAGGATCAAGTAAAGAATACTGTTATTATTAGTAGTATGAGTGTAAACCTCAAGCTTCCACATCATACAATACAGTATCTATTTTTAAAGAAGATTTTTAATATAAGGAGTCAATATTTGATGATACCTCAGAATCTGATAAAAGTCTACATAATATCATACAATTAGTAGCTGTTGTTTGATATGTACCCAGCTTTGTTAAGTATTTGAATTAGGCCTACTGTTAAATCACATATGATGATAACATAGGGACAAAAATGATAAAATAGTGATGTTGCCAGTTACATCAGTAGACGCCATGCTACACTATTTAACAACATTTTTAAAAATCTACATCAGTTGTCTTTTCATTTTTATAATCAGTTTATAATAAATTATAATCAGTTATAATCAGATTGTTCCTTGACTTGATTTCATGTAATTTAATCCAACTATCCAATCATTATTAGATTATCCATGGAATTATTAGTTTACATGTCAGTTTGACCATTTCCTTGTTTATGGAGCAACACAAGCAAAAATGCCAGGAATTCATAAAAATGGATACCAGCCTACTGTACATCAAACACTGTCTCTTGGTACAGCCTAATGGTGTGAAATAACTCTATATGATCTATCTCCAATAGATTTTCCCTAATTCACAATAGTTACATAAATATATTTAACTTGTTGAATTAAATCTAAAATCAACTTATCACTTTTTTTTTTAAGAGACCTTTTTTAACCTGGAAGAACAATAAACGTCAGGTATGATACAATGCAGTTAATGTCAGTACTCACTGAAAAGTTAACAGGACAGATATTCTTTTTCTATAATCAAACTATAAAATGCAATAAAATAAATTGTTATTATTATTATTATTATTTGCACATGGGAATGATGCACACTACATACAAGTATATTTAAGTCTCACACTCCTATTGCTATATGATGTAACTGTAGCGCAAAAAGGGAGAAAATAGCATGGTCAAAACACATTAAAATGTAACAGTAAAATACAGAGCCAGCCCGTCTCACACTATACAGACAAATTCCTCAATTTACTACTCTCCTGGGAAGTCAAGACCTTCCTACAATGCCACTCTGCAAAAAAGAGCCTGTTGCAATAAATAATAATAACATTCATGTAATAACCATTGATTCACAGGACACCTGCCAGCACAATAATGGAAATAGAAGCAGAAAAATACTCCCTTCTGATACAAGCACAATTGTTTGCCACCTTTGGGACTCATGGATTTTTAATAATGGACATTTTTATGAGGAGCCGAAAGTCAGTCATCACTTTTAAATACTAGCAGCCTGGTAATGACTGGAGAGGAGAAGAGGGCTTGGGTGTCTGCTGAGTCAGAACTGCTGCCCTGCAGGGCACACACACACACACACGCACACACACGCTATTAAAGACACACAGAGTGAAAGAGTGAAGTAGTGAGAAGGGCAGAAAGGCCATGAATAGGAAGATGGAGAGCAGTAAGGAAAATAATGAAAAAGAATGTTGTCATTTATTGCCACATTCAGCCGCTATATATACCTGCAGAAGGATACACTTAAGGGAAAAAGAGAGACAGACAGACACATACGACAGAGAGAGAGAGAGAGAGAGAGAGAGAGAGAGATCATGTTTCTACTAAGTTTATTTTGCACATATTTACTATTAATGTACGTGCTTTCAGCAGGCATGCCGCAGTGTACCCTGGCGTGTTAGAGTGCACTGCAAGCAATTTTTAGCTGGCTAATAAGATAAACTGATTATATATCATCCTGTGGTGGCTGATGTGTGTCCTTGTTTGTGGTTTCTGTCCAAGCCAGACCTCTACTCACTTCCCAATAAAAATATCATTTGATAGATTCAAACGAAGCTACAATACAGACACCAAAATCTGACAGCAGGAGAGGAAGTAATGAAAAAGCATGACAAACTCTTCATTTTTCCTCATGACTTGTGGCCTCCAGAGTGTGAGATAATAGACTTGTGGGATTGCTGACATCTTTCTTTCCTGGCTATAAGGAAAGAAAGATGTGCCAGTGCCAAATTTAAGACCAGAAATACACTTCCTCAGCATCCTGTAAGGGGGAGGCTTTGAGCAGTAGTTTACAAAATTGTTATTATTGACACTGATTCCTGTAACTTAAGGTTTTCTATTTTAAGATGTATTTAAATGTACAAGTAGAGGTAAAAAGAACTTCTTTTTGAGAGCACACTAAAAGATAATTTCGGGGAAAAAAACAGTAACGCTAGCCGGAATAATGGCAGCAAAGTAAAATCTTTTTTTAAATTTTTTTTTTATTATCATTTCATGCAAAGGAAAATCTGAAAAGGTACATAGAAGCATTGTGATAAATTAACAGCTGGTCTTAGAGTTGTAGTTAGTGAAGTCTCTGATAAATATCAAAAGACTTTATTCAGTTTGAATTGCATTTAAATGTTCATTAGAACAGACGTCTTTTGAAAAGTCCATCTGGCATTGGAAATAGAAGTGCGACGTCATATCGAAACAAGCAGATGGCTTCCTAACCAGTGCTGTTTGTTCTTTCTGTGTAATTAAAGACGGCTTCAACTTTTAATTGTATTATTGTTCTCCCCTGGCTCGGCTCCTTACACTTAGTTTGTTCTGCCGCATTGGTGGCCTGTTAAAGCTCGGAGTCAATACCACAAATCAATATCTAATTAAGGACACTCAGGTAAGCCTAAGAAACACCTCCACTTTCACTTCATGGCAGTAAGTAGAATATGAACCTGAGTAAGATATATTTCTACATGCAAATGGAAACAGGTTATAGAACCTTTGGTTGGATAACTACTGTTTGAGATATTAAAAAGATTAGTCTTGTATTTGCTGTTCAGGGCTTGTTGTTCATGAAGCTGGTAGGTAGAATAACACAATCAGCATTCCGCACACACACACATTAATCCAGAGACTTGCCAAAGCATTATGTATAAGAGAATATATTATACATGATACATTAATATATGTACAATATGTGCACACAAAGGCACAATGAACACTAATGTGTTAAAATGTGAACAGACCACCAGTATTTAACATTTGCTGTAGAAAGGACAATGGCTTTGCTGAACTGGAGTAAACCCAACATTCTAGCACAGTGGTTCTCACCCCTGGTCCTGGAGGACCCCTTGCCCTGCACATTTTAGTGTTTTCCCTGCTCTACCGCACTCACTTCTATTCGGTAAAGGCTGATAAGTAGCTAATTAGATGAATCAGGTGTGCTGGGAGCTGAGAAAACACTAAAATGTGCAGAGCAGGGGGTCCTCCATGACCAGAGTTGGTAAGCACTGAGGTGGCGCACATAGAAAAGCTCAGGGATGCATTAAATTGTATTTAGGAACATCACACTATACTGAAAGAGTGTAGGTGATGTAGTGGAAGATAATTAATTACATTTACTTTGTTAATAATTTACTGAAGTTTTATTAGTGGATACTTTTTTATTTTTACTCCAATTTATTCTACAACAAATATTTGTACTTTCTACTCCACTACATTTGGGTTACATAACTTGAGGGGTGTGTGGCATTTAAAGTGGTAATATTGGTTCCTGATGGCTGATGGCTAATATGAATAATTGCATGATGTGTGGATTGAAGTAGAGATGGTTGACAAAGCAACAAGTTCGCAGATACTGTAGGAGAGGAGAGAGAGAGAGAGAGAGAGAGAGAGAGAGAGAGACTGTTCCTATAACTTTAAGGGTACTGTAAGCTCATACAAGCTCAGTATTTTGGGCTTTTGGTCTGGTAAATGGAGGAGTTTTAATTTTACTTGAGTAGTATTTTACCTAGAATACTTTTTCTCAGGGATTTATTTACTTTGTGTGATTCTAGTATCTAACACCATAGCTTTCTTTATAGTCTGTATTCACTATACAGCAGAACCTCAGATTGCGAGTAACGTGGTTTACGAGTGTTCCGCAAACCGAGCAAAGATAATAAATAATAAATTTTTAATCGGAAACCAAGCAAGTATTAGTTTACGAGCGCCGAGCATCATGTATCACGCATGCGACTCTTATTTTGACACCGAGCGGCAAGCGATCGCAACTGAGCCAATGATTTTTCTCTCTCTTGCGCTGCAGGAATTATGGGTAATCATCTCCCCTGCCGCGTCCCCTGTGTCAAAATAAGAGTCCCTTGCTGCGTCTTAGTGGTCGTCTCTTATAATCAACATCTCCCGCTCTCTTCTGTGTGCACGTGCGTAATTTGACACTGTGCCCCACACACAAACACACACACACTTTTCTCATGTGTACTTTATTTACACAGAAAACTCAGCTCTGTCGCGATTATTTTTTAAGGTAAGGTGCTGGTTCACTTGTTATTTTTTATTTTTTCCTTTACAGCAGTGATTCCGTTAGTATGCTCACATGAGTATGCATTGTGTATGTTAGTTGTGAAACTTAAAAAGCGAGGTGGGGGGAAGGAGAAGGAGTTTTACAGTTTAAGAGGAGACGAGGGGCTAATTCCACACACACACACACACACACACACACACACACACACACACACACACACACACACACACACATATACAAATACACGGTGCCTGCGCACACAAACGGAAACACTTAACTGTCTGGATTTATTTTTACTTTTTTTATGTTAAAGTGCAGGTTCATTTGTTTTATTTTTACTTTATATATTGTATTAATTATTTTTATGTATTCATTGTTTTGGGCTGTAGAACGAATAATTCGAGTTTTCATTATTTCTTACGGGGAAATTTATTTGGTTTACGCGTGTTTTTGAATATGAGCCCGCTTCCGGAACGAATTATGCTCATAATCCAAGGTTCCACTGTACTTTAACTGGAAGAATTCATTCAGGTATCTGGGATAATCCAAATATAAAGATTTTTTTTTATATCTGAGGCAGCATGGTGGCTTAGTGGTTAGCACTGTTGCCTTGAATCAACAGGGTCAAGGTTTGATTCCCGGCCCAGTTCGATTCCCATCTTTGTGTGCATGGAGTTTGCATGTTCTCTCTGTGCCTGGTGAGTTTTTTCCCCACAGTCCAAAGGCATGCAGATTTGACTAATTGGCGTTCCAAAATTGCCTGTAGTGTATGGTTGTTTATGTGGATGCCCTGTGATGGATTGGCACCCTGTCTCATGTCCTAAGTCTGTTGGGATAGGCTCCAGGCCTCTGACCCTGTATGCAGGATAAAGCAATATAGAGGATGAGTGCGTGAGTGAGTGAGGTTGTGGCTGAAATTCATTTTCTGCCATTGCACTGTTGGAATGGTGCATACTCTTTTTCTGTTTTCAATTGCTTCACAGTCTCATTTTTACCAGTTGCACAACCATTCTTCTATTCTTTTGTTTTGTGATGAAACCCACCTACCATGGATCAAAAGGCCTTCCACTATCTGAGAATCACAGGAAGCCCCTGAGATGACTCAAAGATCAATAACAACTCTGAAACTATCAGGATCAGCTGCACCTGAGGCTCAGGGAGAAGAAAAAAAACACTCCTGTGCCGATCAATACTATGAATCAAACAAACTTCTGTTTTTCTGATTGATCTTTCCCTGCCTGTGCTTTGTCAACTCCCACAAATTCATACTACAAGTTTGAATGCAATTATGCTGAAATGTTCTCCAAACTCACCAACTTAAAAAAAAATAGAGAAGTACTGTAAGAAGAGGAAAAGAATGACAATATGTTCACAACTTTTTGATTTTTTTTGCCTTCATTACTTTTCTTGTACATGTGAATTTACATTTTATCACTCTATAATGTTATATCGGAAGTCTTTAATTAACGTCAGGAAATTGAAACTCAACAAAGAAATATTTAACGACTGTTTGCCTGAACCATGGCAGCAGACTCATCATGTCATCACATTCCATTCGTAACGGAATGGTGCTTGTGACAGTGAGTGGAATGACAGCAAGAACTCAGGTGGGGGAAAGGAAAACACATATAATTGGATTGTGAAAGCAGTTGGTGGAGGATTTTCAGTTCAGTCAAATGGATTCCTTTTCTTCTACAGACAAGGACATAGATAAAAAGTCTTTTTAAGATGTTTTATCCTTACAATTCATTTACTGAATTGATCCTCTTTCAGTAAATTCCATTTTCATCATATGGCAGACTAAGGAAACAAAAATAGTACCCTAAACCTTACACTTACTCTAGAAAATGCAAAACCATTAAGTGTGCTTAGATCGTTCCTCTGGGAGAACCCTTAAAAGCTCCATGTAGAAACCTTCAGCTGGTGTTTTCTTTTTACAAAAGGTTCAAAGTAGAACCGTTACAGTTTGTAACAAGCCAAAAAAATCTTTAAAGAACCCTGAACCAAGAGAATGTACTGCATTATTATTAAAATACTTTGAGTGCTTATAAAGTTTCTACTTTTATCCAAAGTAACTGACAGTTAGGCAGCACTCGTTAAAGCAATGGTGACCCAAGTGCTGCAAGGAGATTTTCTCCTCAGGTTTTCAGCTCTCTCCTTGGACTAATGGTAATGCTAACCATTTTAAATCAATATATTTCCTAGGCTAGGCGGTAGGTGTTTTGCCTGCCATGTGAAAGCCTAGGTTCAATTCCCAGCCAGTGCCCAAACCGCAGCCACTGGATGCAGTGCCGGTCCCAAGCCCGAATATAATGTGAGGGTTGTGTCAGGAAGGGCATTCGGCGTAAAACTTGTGACAAGCTTGTATGTACAGACTGGATAGTCCGTTGTGGCGACCCCTTGAGAAACAACAACAACATATTTCCCTCGATTTTCCTAGTTTTCTTTTAAATCCCTAGACCGTCTGTTTTGGTGTATTATAGTTACCTAAGCCTAAGTTTACCTAAGTTTCTGATTCTGCTTTCTTCTATAATACTGATTAAGAAGTCCAAAAACGGAAACAGATTCATATCTCCCCAAGTGACCGTCCCTCTGCCCTGTCCTTTTGCTGTGGCCCAATCTGTGTCCCAATCAACTGAACCTCTTCCACCAAAAACATGCATACTGCTTAGAGCCATTATACACCATCATGATGCAGGAAATGCTAGTACAGGTGCAGGACTTTTGTCACATATTTCATATTAGGTAACTAAACAGTGCCAGAGTTAATGAATGAATTAATTAATTAAGATTCAGACATATAGTATTATTTAGTCAAAAATTAATTACAAAGAAAGCTACATATATAATACAATACATATATACTGTACATGCCTGGACTTCAAAATCTGACTGGATAAAATATGTTTAAATAAACAAATATTAAAAAGAGAAAAAGTCACTTATGTCCCTAAGAAAGATTAATCCCACCACCCCCTGCCCAATGTCATGGCCACTGTTGTTACCATGGTGACAGGCCATGCATCTGATGGATGGTTGGTTTCCTCCCCTGCTGCCCCTGTGCAATGCCGTTACAATGACAAATGGCGCATAAGGTAACAAATCTCTACTTATCCCTAAGGCAACAAAGCACCGAATAACACAAACTGCACTTCGGCATGGGTTACAGCGCACACACAGATGTAAAACCTGCAACCGAACATAGTGAAAAAAGTTAAAAACTACACCGATTATCTGCAATATTAAAACCATCTGTCTAATAATGTGTAGGACTCCCTTGCTGAAGCATGGAACATGCTGGAAGCCAAGGCTTGCCTTTTTCCATAGTGGATTCTAGTGCCATCTCTTTTACCAGGTAAGGAATAAATGTGCCTGGCCCTCCACATAATAAGACATAATTTATTTTTATTATTTTTTAAATCATGAGTCATCAGACCAGGCCACGGTCTTCCATTGCTCCATTATTTAGTTATAATGCTCATGTGCACAGTGTAAGTCTTTTTGGTGTTAGACAGGGGTCAGTATGGGGAAACAAGCTGAGAGTATGTAGTAGCCCCATATGTACCAAGCTGTGATGCACTGTGTGTTCTGACACCTTTCTATTAAAGCCAGCTGTAAATTTTTCAGTTGATTGCTCATGACCCCTTTACCCGTTAACTGGTTCTCTTTTATTGAGCCACTAGAGTACCACTGCATACAGGAAACATCTCACAAGTCCTACCATTTTTGAGTTGCTCTGACCAAGTCATCTAGCCAACCAAGTTACTCACCTCCATATGCTTAACCATTTTTCCTGCTTTTAATATATCGGACTGAGAACTGAGTATTCAATTGCTGTTTAATATATCACACCTAATATATAACACCCTTTGTGTCATTGTGTGAATGAGATCCTTTGACAGGTCTCATTGTAACAAGATAATCAATCTTATTCACTTCACCTGTCAGTAGTTTTAATGTTATAGCTGGTGTTGTGTGGTAAAGCTGATTATGTATGTATGATGTACTGTATGTATGGATGGATGGATTGATGTATAGATAGATGGATGGAGCGATGGAAGTTTCCAAAAAAACTCAATATTTTGTACAAATGTCCGTAATTAATTTTGTATGGAAAGTTCTTCTGAGGTTGTAAAAGGTAACACCTGTGGGGATTTCACCTCCTACATGCTCATAAATACTTCTACAATTATTACAGGTATTAAAGTTATTACAGTTACTGCTGGCGAATATATAAACCCTTTCACTGCCATACCTGGTATTCTCACTGACACATGCAAGTGTTAATTCTGGATGAAATGTCTTTTGAATAAAATCTGAGTTTAAGACATTAAAATGTCTGACTGCAGAATGTTCATGTCTGCCATGAAACAAGGATTCCTGTTATCAGTTTATTGACTGAACATGACTGGCAATCATGGTTGGACTGACAGCTTGATTTTCACACATTCTGTAAGCTCCCACACATCTTTTCTTTTTCCAGAGATCCTTCTAACTAAAAATTAGGAACTTTTCCAGAATTTGCCTGAATGGAAAAATAAAATGTCATTTTAAATGGTTGAGTTGCTCATTCTAATTATGCTGACTGGTGTGTGGGAGAAATAATTTATTAACCTAGTGCAAAAGTCATATTTTTCCATATAAAACAGAGACTTTCTAAGTACATCTTGGAAAATGAAATTTAATATGTGTGTTAGAGATGTTACAAAATTAACTCGGTGGTTTTAGGCATGCAGCTAGAGGATTATTTCTCTTTTTTATTATTGCCACTTTCCCCTCAGCAATGTGCCCTCAGTTTATCTCAGCAATGTCTGCCTCCTAACTAGTTCTCACATATGTCATGACAGCTAGCAAACAGGGAAGGGAGGGGTTAACAATGCTTTATTTGAGGAATGTGACAACAGCCACCACATCTTTGCAAACTGATGATTTTGCTTCATCACTGTGCAGCAGCATTTGGAGTAAAGTGCTACTTGCTCTATTCCGCATACAGGCCACAGAAGCCCACAGTTGGTTAAAGTCATTCTGGCTGACAGCAGAGAGAGTACTGCCATCCCTCCCACCAAGACAGCAGTAGTAATTATGCTTTGTTGATGGTCATGGATGGTTCTTGCATCAACAGGATTCATTCTCATGATCTCACAGTGTTAGGGTGAACATTTTTCTTTTCTACCACTCTAAATTCTTATTGAGTTACATTATTCTTCTAACTATGAATCACCAAGTCCCAGATGACGGAGGACAAACCTTAAAGCAGGTCACCTCAGCGAGACAGAAAAACAAAATGAAACAGAGCGACAGGCAGATTGAAGCTGATGTTCCATTAGCAAAGCCTTCTGGGAAATCAGAATGCCTTCTTTCTGGAGCACATTGTTTCCCAAGAGGGAAAGAGAAAAAGATACAGAAAGAGATAGAGGTAGTACTTCCTATAATTCCCCTCTTCCATCTTCTCTATATTTATTCATGTAACTTTCACTCTCCTATATCTTTTTTCTTTGTTCACCCCCCCCCCCCCCGATTTTTTTCTTCCATCTTCTTAGAAATCTGTCTCTCTCACACACACAAATACACACATGCACACTGTTAACACTGTACAGTTCAAGGTTGACCTCCCTTGACTGCAACCAGGGGATAGCTAGGAAGATTAAAACCAGATGCAGAGAAACAGTGTGTGTGTGGGAGAAAGAGATCTTTATCACAGAAATCTGAAGGGAGGATGAAGTTATTTGCGTTCGATGTCTGTTGAAGAAAATAGGAAGGTGATTGAGTATGAAAGAAGAGACGGCGACAAAACTTTTTTGACCAGCAAAGTCCAGAGAATAACAGGCAGGATATCAACAGGTGAAAGTTAATTGACAAAAAGAAAGAATGTGAAAGGTTACTTAACAGTTTTGCAAACGGCAGAGTACAGGGTAGGAAGAGACCGTGCCTATGTCTGTTTATAAAGTATTATGCGTTCATGAGTGTGCATGTTTTTTTTTTTTTTTTTACTCCGATATAATCAGGAATGCATTTGTCTCCTTCAAGTAAGAATAGAAAAGTGCTCAGCCCTGTTTGTGTGTCTGTGTGTGAGAGAAAGACAGAGACTGATTACCTCAAAAAGCCCCCTCTCTGACCCCATGTCCCATTTTCAACCCCTTCTGTTCACCAGCTCTTGCCCTCATTCTTTCGTTACCCTATTTCATTTTTCACGTCTCATTCTATCCTTTCACACAGTGCCTCCTCTTTCACACTACACCCCTTCCCTTTAGACAAATTGCTTTTTTTTTCTTTTTTTTTTTAAGCCAGAAGAACCTGTTTCTGACACACTTGAAAATCAAATATCTTTACTGAAGGGTTTAGGGATTAAGAGTTAAAAAAAAAAAAAAAAACACAGCCACACCCCCTTGGCCAGCTGTCTATGTCATTTGTCTACCCCCATCACTCACCTGTCAAGCCTCGGTTCGGCCCCTTAATGGCTGATGGGAATTCCTTTGTATGTTGGATGCTGAGTCTCAGCGCCTACAAAACAAGCAAACAGTTCAACATCATTCCACGCTGCAGACCCAGTCAGATTCAGTGAAGAGTGATGTGTTCACTCCTTTCATGTGATCCTCTTTTTTAGACTTTTAGAGTTTCGGCTGTGGGCTTTGACAGGCAGTGATTGATTTCAGGTGCTGGTCAGCTTTTGCCTCCAATGCCATGACGAGAAAAAGAAAACGCTGAAGGGAGATGCATTTACAATTCCCAATCAAAGACCTCTATGTTCCCCCTCTCTCATGTCCCCTCCATCACCCCACCCCCAGGTCTGTATTGGGGTCTGACTAGAATACTGATGCCATGGATTTGTGTGCTGCATTTGGACGAGCAGAATGACTTTCTGGCCCTCAGCTTGCATGTTTTTTTTTTTCTCTCTCTCTCTCTCTCTCACTTCAGCCCTGGCCAGTTCCCACTGTGCTGGGAGAGGCATGAGAAAAAGCAGGCCCAATTAGCAGAGCATGGGGCTTAGCAGGGGCCAGACAACAGTGACACAAACAAACACACACACACGCACGCACACACAAACACACACACACACACACACACACACACACACACACACACACACACACACACACACACACACACACACACACACACAGGCCAAGAACTGACAAGTTCATTGAGAGCCACAGGGCAAAAAACATTGCAGGATTAGTAATAAAAAAGAGCTTAGGGAGATCCTAAGCCTTGAATGTATGTCCCTTAGCTTAACTGCTAATGACAGTGTGGGAAAGTCAGCTTTTATTGATATGATGACAGAGAGATAGGTAACCTCTCTCTTTCTTTGACTAGGTGAAATGATACAGTAGTCTACAATTTAGTCAAATTAAGATGACATGCCACCAATCACTGGGATTAAGATGATTGATATTCTCATCTACAGTAAATGTAGAAACACATTATAGCATTTATAGCTAATTTGGGATCAAATTTATGAATTGGGGGAAAGGCAGTTTGTTTAACGATGTATGGTTAACTGTAACCCACAAATGGCAGAGGCGAGATCAAAACAATCATCAAAACAAGACTAAACGTGAGGAACACCTGTGTCAAGGGATTAGTGGGAAATTACATACAATTTGTATAATACACAACTAGTAAAACATTGTAAATGAAAGAAAGAAAGAAAAGGAAAGGAAATTCTGTATTTGTTATGGGAATTGTCTTCGAGGGAACCCATGTGTGAACGGGCATAGAATGACAATGGTGTGCTAGATGGAAGGTAGCTCTCTTCCTCTCTCACCCTCTCTGTTCCGTGGCAGTGAAAGTCATTGCAGTGACATTGACAGGAGACACATGCTCAGAGATCACTCAACAGCCTGCCTCCAGCCATAAGCCTCCACTCTTTATCACACTCTCACTCTTATAACTCTCCACTTTTCTCACACACTTTGCCCCCCTCTTTTTCTTTCTCTTTCTCCATGCTTCGGTAATATTCAGCCACTACTGTTATTTCCATGTCATATCCTCCAATCTGTTTATCCTAAAGAGTTCTTGCTATTCATCTCTCTGTTTCTTGCTCAATGTAATCCTTTCCATACAGAAGTAAGTTAGCTAGCATAGATTAAATTCAGTTCCATCAAGATGAAAGCAGACACATGCACAATGCTATATTAACAGACTGGAACCCATGGGAGAGAGAGGGTAAGAGAGAGAGTCCTTGATTAATGTAAATCAATGAGATAACCTGGCTGCTGTTCTCCAACAGCTTCAGTGACAGCAAACAGGACTAATCACAAACCACAGACCCCCAGGTGTCTAATAGGAGAAAGAGGAGACACACCTCTCTTTCTCTTTCTACCATTTTTACAATTTTTTTTTTTTTTACCATAATTTTAAATTTATTTAGAGAAAATATAATAATAATGTATAAATAAAGTTCTTGGGGGAAAAAATCTACGAAAGAAGAAATTTTATTTTAAAATGTAAAGTTTATTTCAAATCTTGTTTAATCTAATCTGGTGTTTATTTTCTCTGGCTCATCCTACATTAACACTGCATTCATGGTGCCTTGTACAGTACAGTAAGTGGAAATGTGCAAGCTAATATCAATTTCCACCTCAGCAAGTTTGACATTATTAGCTGATCTAAATGCAAAACCCTATAACATAATTTAGAAAAAAGAATGGTTATCGTACACTATTTACAATTAAATAGTGTAAATACTATTTACACTATTACGATGTTGATTAGACATTACTCCGTGAATGTGGAGAGAATTGATTGTTGATAAGACGACCCCAAGTTAATGGGTTGACGTTTTATGTTGAGAAAGGGGTTTTTGGTGTTTTTCTTCTGGTTGTAACCTCACAGTTTCAAATTTTACCTTGAATGCAGGATGTGACCAAGTTTAGGTACATAATGAGGCAGTCAGTCAGCTTCAGATGCATTCAGCTGTCAGTAAAGCACTGATGCTGTCAGACTTTTTAAGTACAAACTAGCCTTCTTCGTCTTTGTGACATTTAAGCATTGAATAAATGCTGCAAGTCAAGTGTGCATAACAAAAGTTAAACCCATAACAATTCCACTGAGCACCCCACCACCACCACCCCCCAATCCTCCACCACATTTTTCTGTCTCTTTCTTTGCCTGGTAGACATATCTGCCCGCAAACTGCCTGAGCATCCTGTGTCTCAGATGAATAACTGGGCTGCTTTTGGTGCTCAGTAAGATGAGCTGATGGTACTCAGGCGCCCCGCATATCGCCGCTGGTCTGTGAGGCAGGTTAAAAAAAGAAACTGCAAACCATTAGTGTGCCCTGAAGCTTCACACAATCTTCACAAGAATACACTTTGATGGATGCAGTGTAGTTTAAAAAAAAAAAAAAAAAAAAAAAAAACCTTGTCCAGGTTAAAACCAGGTGTTTCTCAAAAGCGCAGTGATGTCCATCATTCAGTGCATTACAAAAATGTTTACAAGCCTTAGCTCTGGTATTGGGTATGTTTTATATTAACTGCATGGATAGACCACATTCCTTAAAGAACACTCAGTTCAGGTTGTGCTCACCTCCTGGGTGTAAACAGCTCTGGGAATAGTGACTGAGAGTGATGGGTATGATGGGAATGGAGTCTCGTGAATTGCCATGCTGTCTCTTCCTCAAAGTGCTGAAATTGCTTCCAGGACCATCCTTGAGGCAGCCTAACGTTAATTCCATCTGTTTTCCTTCCTCTCCCTCTCTCCTTCTCTTGCTGTCAATTGAATCCAGAGCCCTTTCAAACATCCAATTAGGCCATACTGGACTGTTCCGGGGGGGCGATTTTAATGAATGCTGGTTTAGCATGCTCAATGATAATCTCTCTTTTCCCACCTCCACTCCCATTCTTTTCTTTCTCACCCTTTCTTCCCCTGGGCAGCAACGACAAATCATGCTGCAGCATAAATGAGAATCCGCTGATCAATCAATCTTGCTGCTGCATATGAAACAGAGGGTGAAAAAGCTGGAGAGAAAAGAAGATTATGCAAGGGACTGAGAAAGATAGAAGGATAAAGGCAGAGAGGGAGCGCATGACAGCGAAAGTGGGAGTGAGGCTGTGAGAGAAGACTGGAAATAACTTGGGCAAAAATCCAATCTCCCAGTCATGTAGCAACACTGATGGAACGTACTTACACACAGACAGGACCCTATCAACACCCAAACAGAGTGGGGTCATGCTGAAGAAATGAGAAAAAGATGGAGGGGAGGGGGGGGGGGGAGCACATGAGGAAAAGGAGAAAATAGAAAGGAGAGACTGTTGTGAAAAAAAAATCATGGTGAGAGGAGAGAAATAATTCCCATTTGACCTTCACAAGTTAGACACTTTTAATACTAAAAATTTCAAATGGTCTAGCCAAAGAAAACAAAGCATACAATATTCCTCTAGCAGTCCTTTGCCAACTGAATGACCAGCTCAATATTGTTGTTATGTGAGGTCAGACCACAAATGGCACCAAATGGAAGTAATTTACAGTACAGCTGCACTCATAGACAAACTGTAGGTTCTAATGTATTTTGGTAAATATAGCATATAACTAAGTTGTGGTGATAACAGAGTGCTTTCAGAATCTTTTTTTACCTACTATCTTTTTTAGTCGTAGCCCAAGGGTTTTATTTGACATCACATTCCAAACTGAGCATGTGTGGACAAGCCTAGTGCTGGCCCATAGACCAGTCATTGAACAGATGAAATGTTGTGAAACAGCAAAAATAGTCAAACTGCTGAAGCATCAGTGAAATTTTTTCCAAAAATGTGTTCAATATTATATCCATTCATGCAATGTTGTTTTGCAATTGTTTTATTAAGGAGGGCTTAGATCTGAAGTGAATATTTTCTTATTATGATATAATGTAATGCTGTATGATGTATCTTCTTGTAAAATGTAAACAAAGATATTTATTTAAACAATATTTAAACAAAAGATTTCTTCATACTGTATGAGGTGGCAACCTGGCATAGTGGTTATCACAATGGCTTTGCACCTCTGTGCATGAAGTTTAAATGCAGTCGAAAGCATTCATATTAGGCTAATTGGCATTTCAAAATTGCCCATAATGTATGAGTGTGTGTGTGTGTGTGTGTGTGTGTGTGTGTGTGTGTGTGTGTGTGTGTGTGTGTGTGTTTCTGCTTGTGCCCTGCAATGGACTGGCACCACATCCATGGTGTACATCACCTAGTGGCCCAAGTCTCCAGGCCTCCCACGACCCTGAACAGTATATGTGATATAGAGTAGGATTGAGTGAGTAATTCTTCATATGTTATCCTTCTAAAAATATAGTTGTTTTATTTCCATGGTAACCAGCTGATAATCATATACCTATAATGTGCCCAAGCATTATAGATAGATATAGTGTTAGGAATTATACAGTCAATGAATTAATGAAACTCTGCATAAGATGTACACAATTAACAAAACTGTACATAAGGTGCGCCAGCAAGTTAAAATAGTAATAGAGAGAATGAACCAGCAAGTATTTAACCAGCAAATAGTAATAAAAGAGAGGAAAAATGAATGAAGAATGTAACTTTAGTGCAATGAAGACTGAATGTATATGAGCCTATTTATTGTGATATCAGAGAAGGAGATCCCTCTCCTGACACAGAGCAGAGTTATTGTAAAGTCTTATTGCAGTTGGTGTTCTTTGTCACAGCGGAGCTAAAGCATTCTCTTACTGAAAGTGCTCCGCTGTTTAGTTAGTAGGTTGTGGAGGAGATGGGAGGGGAGGGGAGAACCCATTATAGTTAACAGTTTTTGTAGCATCCTTCTCTTCACTACCAGCTCCAAACACTCCAGGGGAGTGCCCAGTATTGAGGCAGCCTTTTGGATGAGTTTGTTGAGTTTCTTAAAGCATGGACTGTTTTTGCAAAATGCAAACATGTGCCATAAGAATGCCTCTGGATTTCTAAAGAACACTCACCGATGGACAGGGCAAATTGCCCAGTCCCAACAAATGGAGTAACGTAGTCTTTAAGGCATTGGACTACTGTTCGAAAAGTCCCAGGTTTGAACCCCAGCACCACCAACCAAGTTGTTAAAGTAAAGCTCTTAACCCTATTTGCTCAAATGTAAAAAAAAAAAAAAAAAAAAAGATAGAGAGAGAGATAAAATGTAAGACGCTCTGGATAAGATGTCTGCCAAATGCTCAAATTTGGATATTAAAAAAAAGAGGTAATTTTTACTGGTCTTAGTTCTTTGTGTTATTTTCATGGAAGTCTCAGTGTTTTTGATTGCAAGGATGAATCCATATTCTGATACAATGTTAAATTTGTAATTGATTCGTCTAGTCCCTTCATGGCATCACTGATATGTTACGTTTGAAATTCATGCATTATACCTTATATGAATCAGCCATTGTTGTATAGGAGTCAGTAGGATACAGTAGGATGATCACACTTTATATGTACAGCATCATCTATTAGAATGTAAAGACTTTTCAGCACATGTGGCTTTTAACAATGTTGATTAGGCAGCTAGGGGAAAAAAACACCTCTTCTCGGCTGGTTCTTGGCAGAACACCATATATACATACATATGTAACAGACACAAAGACACACACAGTGAGCAAACTTACATAGAATGTGAGAGAATTGTCTTCAAACATATAACTAGAAATAATAGGTAACAGGTAAGACATAGCCCTAGGGGTAGAAGTTTCACTTTTAGTAACAGTTTTGTCTTTAGGTCACCCTGTAGGCTATACAATTTTGCTGTCAATGCAGTAATGTGAAGTTGTTTTAGCACAAACTTTGATAAAGAATAACAATCTCCATTTCAAGGGTGAAATTACCTGGCAAAATTTCTGAGTGAAGTGCAAACAACAGTGCCCTTTTTTGCTGTGTTTGTGTTCACTTTGTTTTAAAACATGGAAGTGCTGTGTGATACTAGCTCAGAACCTTACTATCATTTGCATCTACAGTATATGGTATAAATGTAATTATACAAAATAATTATAGCTTCTTTTTATATATTTTAATAAAATTAATTACAAATAGGGTGGCACGCTGGTGTAGTGGTTAGCACTGTCCACTACACTGTCGCCTTGCACCTCCAGGGTCCAGGTTCGATTCCCGTCTCTGTGTGCATGGAGTTTGCATGTTCTCCCCGTGCTTGGTGTGTTTCCTCCGGGTACTCCGGTTTCCTCCCACATTCCAAAGACATGTAGGTTAGGCCCATTGGCATTCCCAAATTGCCCGTAGTGTGTAAGTGTGCGTGTCTGTGCCCTGCGATGGATTGGCACCCTGTCCAGGGTGTATCCTGCCTCGTGCCCTAAGTCTCCTGGGATAGGCTCCAGGCTCCCCGCGACCCTGAATACAGGATTAAGCGGTATAGATGATGAGTGAGTGAGTAAGTAATTAAAAATAGACATACTAACACCTGTGCGACCAGTTCACAGGCAACTTTACTTGATAGATGTCTGCACAGAGACATATAAACAAGTGCTAATATGTACTACAATATATACATGCTATGACCAATAATAGCGGATGTTTCCACCATTTGCCGCAATGACGTCTCATGCTCCTCACTGTTCATTGCCTCAGAACATGATGTTGTTCTGAGGCAATGCGTTCCACTCTTCCATAAGTGCTAAACCCAGTTCTGCCAGGTCATGTGGGGGTGGGGTACGATCTTCCAGTCTCTGCTTCAACTGGTCCCAGATGTGCTCTGGGGTTCAGGTCAGGGGACATTGATAGCCATACCATATGAGGCACTCCAACTTCTGTGACAATTCTGCCACGATGTGGTGGATCATCCATGAACAGAAATTTGGGGGCGTGTTGGCGGAATTGGGGGGGGATGATGGGTTATTTGATGTCTCTGAGATAAGAACATGACTGAACAATGACTGAGCCATCTACAATAACCAAATCTGTTTTGCGCTGACTGGTGATGCCTGCCCAGTCTGTTGCACCTCCTCTACCAAACCAAACTCTGGGGACCATGTTGACCTCAGCGTATCGCTCACCTCGCCTTCTCCAGCAACGGTGACATGACACTCATCAGTGAACAGGACGGTAGACCACTGCTGCATTGTCCAGGTCACATGGTCTTGTGCCCACTGCAAACGGCGGTGTCTTGGTGTCAGTGGAGGCACCTGCAGCGGTCGTCTGGCATTCAAGCCAAAGCGGTGGAGTCGATTGAGAATGGTTTGTCTGGAAACCCTAGTACCCCTCACATCTCGTAAACGGGCCCGCAGCTGTGTGACAGTTGCATAACGATATCTGAGTGGATAGCTCCTTAGGTACTGTTCATCGTTGCACTCTGTCACTTGTGGGGTTCCACTCCTGGGTCTGTCATGAACGCTGCCAGTAGTTCTGTGTCTTGATGCAAGACTGCTGATGACACTTTGAGACACACCAAGTTCACGAGCTACATCTGACTGCCTGCCACCGACCCGAAGGTGTGCCATGGCCAGGTGGCGCTGCTCATCCGTTAAGCGACGTTGTGTGTTCATGCCTGTTTGAATGATGAACTTGGAATGACTTGCTGACAATACCAGCTTTTTATATTCACAGAATATTGGAATTGATGCAACATTGAAAAGGGTTGTCTTTTGGTATTGACCCCAATATAAGGCATACCTGTACACAATGAGACCATTACATGGAAAACACTCAATGAGGTGTGTCTATCACCCCAATACAATTGCCTCCCTATCCCAAAAATGTCTGAAGTGAAACAAACACCGTATGATATTCACTGAGTCTCTCACAATATCCCTAACTTATTGTGAGTAGTGTTTTACATACCTTTAATGTCTAGGAGCAACATACAAATACTCAGTGAATAAGTGAGAGAGATTGATCTACGGTTTATGCACATTACCGATAAATAAATTTCTAAGGAAATACTTGGCGCTACAGTTGCTCTTGGCAGGATCTTCACTGTTCACCCATCTTCAATGGGTCACTTTCTATTAAAAAATAATCCTGGTAGTTTTCTAGGTTATTTATTTGCCTTCTGACACCTACCATAAGCTAAAAGTGAAAAAAGGTAGAAATGTGCATTGACTGCCAGATGCCAGGGACCTAAAATACTGACCAAAGGATTTTAAAAAATAATAAGCATGCACAGAGTTTACAGGATTATGCTGGCGGTCCTGCACCTAGTGACCAGAAAATATATTATTTATTAATTAATATATTATAAAGAAATATATACAGTTAGTGTAGAACATATTCACCCACATTTTATCGCTTTGCACCCTGAAATGAAAACAGACACAATTTTTGTTTTATTCAGCTGAATTTACTTAGTGCCACTTTTAACATCCAAGTGAAAAAAAAAGAAGAAGAAAAAACAGAATCACTTATTTGGAAAACGATAGCCCTCTCCTTAAAATGACTTGTAAACTCAATCAGGTAAAGCTAATCACCTTCTCAATGGCACACAAAGCTTCGCACATGTAAGCTTTGCAATATTTGCCCACTCTTCTCTGCAGAACTGCTCAAGGTGAGTTAAATTTGAGGGTGACAGTTTATGGACTGCAGTCTTCAAGTCATTCCACAGATTTTCAAAGGGGTTTAAGTTTGGGCTCTGACTAGGCAATGCACAGACATTCAACTTTTTCTTTTCCTTTTTTTTTTTTTTTTTTGTTAGTTTTGCTTTGGGTCATTGTCATGTTGAAAAGTAAACAACAGGAAGGTCCAACTTTCTTGCAGAGAGCAGCAGATTTTTCCTGAAGAATTTGACAGTATTTGTCCCATCAATTTTCCTCTTATTCTATCAAGTAATTCAGACCCTTCTGCAGAGAAACAACTCCATAACAGAATTTTACCACCTCCATGCTTTACTGTACAAATAGTGTTATTTGGATGGTGAGCTCGTTTGATGTTGTGGGTCAAATGATTAAATTTGGTCTCATCTGACCTTGGGGGATCCTTTCCCAAATCCCAGATTCTGTTTTTTACTTTTTAATTATTTTTCTCTGACATGGTGAACATAGTCTGACATCTGTGTTACCTTTCACATGGATGTTAAAGCTGGATAAAATAAAAACAGTGTCTGTCTTCATTTCAGAATGTGATTTATATACACACACAGTACATAGTCATTACAATGAAAATTACGTAAAGAGAGCTAACATTGTTCAAATATATATATTTAATGTATATATTTCGCAGTTCACTATAGGTACGTATAATGGGTATGAATGTTTTAAAAATTCAACTTTTATTTGCTGTCTTTATGTTACCATTTGTTATCATTTAATGATGTTCAGTGTGACAATGCATGTTGCGTTTTCTGTGGCTTGTAATGCCAGTGAATGTGTTTGCATATATTATAACTTGTTAAGGAAATGACTGATATGCCACTTTTCTTGCACATCACTCTCACACAAACAAAAAACAAACACACAACAATCACTCAGTAGGTTTTTTTTTTTTTTTGGTAATAATTTTTTTTTACTATGAAAGTTTTCTAAGACAGGGCACTGAAGGTCGAAATAACAGTTTGGGTTATATGTTTCTTAGATGTACTCCAACTCCATTAGCTTGGGGTTAATGTACTGGTTTGTACACTCATTTCCACTGCACATTTAAACTTTAAGGCAAGTCTGATTTAAGCTCCATAGTCATTCAAAATAAAATAATCTCAATCACACATTACATTAAACACTTTTTTGTCTATATTCAGAACCAAGGATTTCTCAGTTTCTTGATGTTCTGCATTAATCTATTCCTATAGTACAATCAGCCTGCCAAATCATTACTCATGGTTGCTAACCTAAATTACTGGATTTAATTCCCCGGCTCTGTATATAATCTCAGATGAATACCTTAGCTGCTGTCCATGAACTGGTTTCAAACTGAAATTATACAGTTCAAATTATTTTCTCTGCACGGATTAGGATATGGGCCCTAAAAGCGGATAATGTGTGAGAACGGGCTTTAATGACAAGTCATGACCCCTCCGAAGCATTCACATAAATGCATAAAGAACAAACATGCAGAATTCATTAACTTATCTCAATAAGCAGGGTGTTATACTGAGACAGTATGGCTAAAGCCAAGTTCAAGAGAAGAGAGTAGGAGAAAAAACAATAAATGAGAGTGAAGTGTGAGAGCAGAAAAAGCAGAGCTTAGGTTGAAGTGATCAAAAAACATGGGACAGACCATCTCTCTCTCACTGTGTGTTTGAGAGAATTTTTTTTGTTGAGATTTTAATGCACTTTATTAAAGAAACAATGTTAAACTTATTTATATATTTCACTTTTTTCATGTGTCATTTACAGTATTTTTTTTGGGAAGTAAAAAAACTTCCATAAGACGCGCCCCCCCCCCCCCCACACACACACACCCCTTTCCCACCTTTAACAACTTTTTTTTTTAGTTTTTGCCTATTGATGCAGTCCTGTTTAAAGTTTATGTTTTTTTTTTTTAACTATTGTCCATTTTCATTTCCCATTGAGTGACAGGGGATTTTTTTATTTTTTTTATTTTACAGTTTCTTTTGTTTACAAAGTAAAGTTTTTACTTTTTTCCACTGAACACATGTACTACATGTATTTTTTTCACTGGACAGCTGTAAAAAGCGGTTGATTTGTTCCTTGATGTTTACGGGTGTGGCTCTGTGTGTATGCTGTGCTGAACACCCTGCTCCCTCACTCTACCGTGCTGCTGCACTCAGGGTCTGACTGCGGGTTTTTCGTTTTGTGACAGGTTCTGTAGTGGGCGTGTCTTCTCTTTTTCTCCTCGTTTTAGCTGCAGTGTTTTCTTTAGGTGTCGGTGGTGGTGGTGTGCAGATCTGTGGCTCCTGTACCGCTACACCATATCATGTTGGAGCTCTAACAGCCTAGAGGGATAGCTCTCATGAGGCTGACGAACCTTTCAAAGCGGGCCAGCTCCTTCATGATCGTCTCGTCCTTAATAAACAGGGACATGTTGGATATCACCACTCGGCAGACAGAGGGGTAACTTGGGCTGCAGATCCTTTCACACATATTACGCTCTTCATCAGTGTACTCACAAAGTTTATTTTACATAAAAACCCCACCACCGCATTGTTCATCCAGGAGAAAGAGTAGATATTCTCACACCCAACCTGCTCTCCCTCTGCTAGCAGCACCTCCTCCTCGTCCTGTACTCCGTCCTCTGGAACACACACTATGTCGGGGTGCCTATATGTCTTTGGACTGTGGGAGGAAACCGGAGTACCCGGAGGAAACCCACCAAGCACGGGGAGAACATGCAAACTCCATGCACACAGAGACGGGAATCGAGCCTGGCCGGAAATCGAACCCGGACCCTGGAGCTGCAAGGCGACAGTGCTAACCACTACACCACCGTGCCACATAATAGCATTCACTAGTAAATAAAAAAGTGGGGAAAAAGAGGCAGGCTTTCAAAACTTGGCAAAATGCCAAAACAGCCTTCCACATTTTCTTCTCACTCCCAGTGCATGCATGAGGGAGAGAGAGTATTTGCCTCCACTGACCACAACTGTTATCTGTTACAGTTCATTCTGACCCAAATGCTTGCATAGAGCCCCTTGTCGCACTATATGGCCAAAGGTTTGCAGATATTTGATCGATCCACCCACATGTGCTTTTTGAAGGCTTCCTACTAGATTTTAAAACTGAGCTGTGGGGCTTTGTTCTCATGTGGTAAGAGCATCTGTGATATCACACACTGATGACAGCAACGGCTGAGGTGCATGCACCAGTCTGTGAACATGAGGTCTACTGTATGTTTCCAAAGGTGTTTAGGGAGGTTCAAACCATTTCTTTATGGACCTTGCTTTGTGCACAGGCGCAATAGTTACATTAGGATAATATTACTTCAATCTGATGGAAATCATGCTGGTTAGAGTTACCAGCTTAACTTTTTATCCACGACTGCTAATCTGATAAGATGTGCATTACGTGCTCAGAGTATTTAATCATGAACAAAGTGGTTTGCCCATTGGAAAACCTTTAATTTGGCAAAAATATAGCGGAAGAAGTGGGAGCAGAAGAAAATATCTATTCCAGAAACTCATCACATCATCGAAGGTTATATTCACATGGGGAAAAGTTACAGGAACAATATATTCCAGCAAGATTGGAATATATAATAGTGCGTACATGGCTAATACTTATCTATTCTTATTTCAATTGCCATTCTGATTGAAAATTCATTAGGGAATATTAGGGTTCATGCAAATGCACCTATTGTCATGATAACTATATGACATGCTAAATAAGCTTTTGTATCTAACTTTGTGCCAACATCTAGGTGTGATGGTCACGTGCCCAAAAGGTTTTAGCCATGTAGTAAATGGCATATTATTAGAGTTAGGACTTTCCAATGAAATAATTATTAATGCAGCTAATTAACACTATGCCTATATTTAATTTAAAAGTATCCTTATAAGGCCATTTAAATGTTTAACCTATTGTAAAATGTTCAGATTTGCCTATTCTACCACGACTTAAACACAGACACACCAGAGGTAGTACAAATATATTGAACCGTTTGTATGTTAAATGAGCTAACCTTTCCTACCTCAGTGTGTGTGTGTGTGTGTGTGTGTGTGTGTGTGTGTGTGTGTGTGTGCGCGCGTGTGTGTGTGTGTGTGTGTGTGTGTGTGTGTGTGTGTGTGTTGTGTTTCTAGCATTCCTGCAGCTCTAGTGAATATGTTTCTGTGAGCAGTGGCTTAAGGCCAAGCCCCGAGTGATAAAACATACTGAAAATGTTTATGTTGGCCTGTAAGTTAGAACCACATGGACATGGTGGTCAGGAATTCACACAGACAAAATTATTGTCCCAAAAATAAATGACGTTGAAATCAAAGCAAAGACCTGTCAAATTAGTTACTCCTCATGTCTGTCTGTGTATTGCTAACTATATTGTTAAATAAACCCTTAATTGTGCACAAATCCATCTTCATCTGTATGGAATAAGTGTTTTCTGTGCAGCATAGTTTATTTATGAACTTATTTTAAAATTAGATTTTAAATTATACATTAGTGTATTGTAATTAGTGTAATAATTATATACAAGTGTACACACACATTATATATATATATATATATATATATACACACAGTATATACAGTGTGTATATATATATATATATATATATATATATATATATATATATAGAGAGAGAGAGAGAGAGAGAGAGAGAGAGAGAGAGAGAGAGACACCAGCGGCATGTATAGAGTAAATGGTTAGAAACGTAACGAATTGAGTGTAACTGAATGTAGGGGAGTAAAAGTAGCGTTTCTTCTTCAGAAATCTAGTCAAGTAACAGTGAAAAGTATGGTGCAGTAAAACTACTCATAGAAGTAATTTTTTTTTTCAAAAAGCTACTCAAATAAATGTAACAGTGTAAATGTAACTCGTTACTACCCACCTCTGTCCCAGATAGGAAACTGCGGGTTAAGAACCTTGCTCAAGGGCTCAACATTGGAAGCCTGGCAGTGCTGGGACTTGGCCTTCTGATTGGTAACCCACAGCCTCAACCAGTTGAACCACCACTGGCCCCAACTGGTTGTTTTTTGTTTGTTTGTTTGTTTGTATGTTTGTATGTTTGTTTGAATCTAGGTTTGATTAGGAAGGTTATTGAATGAAACCACTTGTCCTGAAACATGAATGTACTCTGCAGTTTGTGTCACTTTGTGCACTTAATTTCTACAAAATGGGAAGTAGTAAAGATGTATTAAAATAATGTATATTTTGTACTTTTGATATTTTTGTGTACTATGCTAAACATATCAGCTTAAGCCTGAGTGTTTTATGCAGTATAACCTTTTAGTGATTGTATGACTGAAATCATGACTAATGAGTGACTCAGTTACTCAGTGTGTGTGTGTGTGTGTGTGTGTGTGTGTGTGTGTGTGTGTGTGTGTGGCAAGTAAGTGCAACCAGAAATTAACACACTAATTTAAGGCATCGATTTTTTTTTCCCACTTCAGATTTCATTATGTCTAATTTTCTTTGTAATATTGGCAAGACTCTTGTACCAACATGTAAAATATGATTTGCGGTGAATGACACAAAAACCACGTTACAAACATAACATCCTGCACTGAATCTAATCAGAATGTGTTTGTGAGCAATAAAGTGTGTGAAAACATGTTTGTCTACAGGTTGCATGTCTCGGGGGGGCTTTTGTTTTTTATCTGCAATGTCCTTGTGTATCATCAAATGTAAATAATGAAATCAAAAATAACATTCTTTGTGCAATGAAATAAACCTTAATTCTATGTACATGTCGCATAATGCCATCACATACAGTATACAGTATACCTCTCCTACACATTCTTGGTGCATGCATAGAAGTTTTTCTTAGCTTGTCTACTCATATTCTGTGGGTTCACTAAGTGCATAAGTCACCCAGCCCAGACCACATAAAGAGATAAAGTGAAAAAACCTGACACGAGCACTTATGGGAAACATGCAAACACAAACCCCTGCTGATTAGCAAACAGACTATTAGATGGGTGATGTGATCCTGAATCAGACACCCAAGCTCCCTGCTGATCCATTCACAGCTAACACAAGAGTTAGTGGAGCAGACCAGTTTTTCTTTACTTAAGACCTTGTTCGCATCTAACAAAACTGAAGGAAAAAAAAAAAAAAAAAACCACTAGCCATGAAATTCAGGCAGCTCTCTCTCTCTTTCTCTCTCCCTCTCCCCCCGGACCCACTGTTATTTCGGAAGTAGAAATCCCAGTTCAATCCTGCTTCTTTGTACCCAGGTGACCCTGTGAGCTTGCAGTCAGGTCAGCCCTGCTTCACTTGTCAGACAGAAGAGAAAGAGGGCGGGAAGAGCTAATATAACAATTTTATTTAGTATGTATTTAACATGTTTGAGTATTTTTTCATAAATACTGGACATGCAAAAAAATTGCTTTAATACTCACTTGTTTACAGAGTGCTATTGAAAGGGATAATCCTTTTTTTGTTTGCTATTTTTTTTCTGTTTACAACCACACAGTATGTATGTTCTGTAATCCACCATGGTTTAAACATATGGTGTATGTTGTTATATTTTTATTTTATATATATTTTTTTTATTTATCATTTATTTAACCAGTTGATCCAATCTTCATACATGTGTGCCTACACAGCACATGCATGCACATACATACACCCAATGATATAGGTACGTCACTAATTTCAAAATTCACACAGCTTCGTAACAGGAGTTGAAGCCTGAATGTGACTGAATTTACAGATGGATGAAATAGACACACAGATAAATAGAGCGATCAAGTATAGCAGCACTGAAATAATTAAAAATTTAAGTGAGGAAGAAGGGGGCCCTAGGGGATAAATATACATATCTGGCTCCCCACTAAGGCCCCCCCACTAAGACCACACACACACACACACACACACACACACACACACACACACACACACACACTGACTTGTGTGCTCCTACATCAGACACTTGTACATGTAAAAACAATCAAGTAATATAGAAATAAATAAATAAACCATGAGAACCCGTGAAAATATGACAAAACTCTCGGATACTCATATTATTGACTGGTGTTCAATAACCTATTAAAAACATGGCCCAGACATTATTCAACACCAACACCACCCCAAAGTCACACACACTTCTAATCCTATCCACCTCACATTTTCCCTTTCTCTGAACCATAACCTTAAAGCTATAATGTAAACAAGTTGGATGTGAGGCTGTCACGAATGTCCTTAGTCAGGCGTTATATTCCAGGGTGCTGTCTCTCTCACGCACATGCCTTGAACACTTTTTGAAATCTATTTGCACACACACATACACACATGCATGCACGCACGCACGCACGCACGCACGCACACTTTCGATTACGTAAAAGGTGTTAAAGATTTCCTATTGCAACACTCTAGCCTTTGACCCAGGGGCTATAACAGGCGGTTCACAAAAGTGCCGCTCAGTAATAAAGATTCAATGAAAACCACAGAGAGCTCAGACTCACCTAGCAACCCATACACACTAATCTGTTCTGAATACAGCAGAAATTATCCACTTATTCTATTCATACCCACACACCATCACACGCACATGACTAAAAAACAGGTTCAGCATGCCCGAGACTGCTATTTTGTTCAACAAAGGATGGTGATTTTGTTCCATTGGAAATAATCACTTCATTTCTTACATCATCCGTGAGGAAAGCTACAGCCATCATCCAGGCCATGGTAATGACAACCTTGGGCTACAAGGGAAATTAAAAAGAACTGTGCATAATAAAAACGTGTATGCTAAAATGAACTAATGTGCGAATGTGCGTGTGAATTGAGGGAGGGTGGGGCCATTTATAGGTTTATATTAAGTTGTCAGGATGCTGCACAGCATCTCACAGGAAACTGAGGGAATCAAAGTTTACATAAAAGCTGACCGTGAGTGGCGAAGATAGAAAGATGAACAGAAAAAAAATGAGAAAGGATGTTTAATTTTCCTGCATTTTAGGGAAAAAATTACATATGTACATGTACATATTTCCACCTAAGCCTTCTTTTTGTTAAGGTTATGACAAACTGGATGGACATAACACACACACACACACATTTCAAACAGCTTAAAAACGATTGAATAAAGGTTTCGTTACAGGGGGTGAGAGAAGGTGGAAAGAACTTTTTGCATTGGTGTATTTGTATATGTATATTAATATATGGTGTATAGTCAGCCTCAACCTTTTGCTCTGTGGGAAATTAGTAATTAAATGTAACAATTAGCTAGATGATTGCAGGCAAAACACCGTCAGATTCCAAAGTATACATGCCACTTAAAATGTCAAAAATATCAGTCTTTAAAAAACACCTTTAAATTCATTTATTTATTTATTTTTTCATGGACCTATACCGAACTGAATGTTGCAAGTGTCTCATCCAGAAACACAGTTCAAGCATTTTAAAATCTGGTTTTCCCTAAGGGAAGAAAACTGAGTTGAAAGATTCTACTGCAACTCCACTGAGACACCAATACACATCACTTTGATGATCAGCATACCCTCCATCAGTCTCTTGCTCTCTCTCTCTCTCTCATCCTATTTCCTAAGGTAATTTAAACACTTATGGTTGAGTTCTAAAATAATCCCTAATTAATTCAGTAAGTTTGGGCAAATTTCACATATTTTTATTTGAATATTGTACTTTTTTTGCCTGCTTTAATGTGTGTATAAGTGATTTTAATTGATTTGATAGTAATGTGATGGGACAACAGCATTGGGGACTTTTATAATCTGTTTTTGATCATATTCATGAATAAAGCAGACAATTTCTTAAGGGCTCAACTTTTGTTATAGCCTGAAATAGAAGCTTGGTCAACATCAAAAAAAAAATTTTTTTTGGCTGGTGTCTAGAAATAAGGCACAGCAATATCCAGTTGGCTTTCCACACCACAGAACATAATTATAGTAGAACAAGATGATGCCATTGACAACTATACTATTTACTCTTCTGTGCATTCTCTGTGAACCAATTTTACACGATAACCTGTTTTCTTGTTTGAAGCTTGGTTATCTGATCGACTGCTTGATAAAAGATCAAAGAAACTGTCAAAAGACTAGACGCAGCATCAATTTTTACTGCCCTTTTTTGTTTTCTTTAAGAGCAAAAAGAAGACAACCACTGCATACATCCTTTTAATTAAATTGTGTGTGACCCGCCCATTCCCACATCAATAAGCCCTGTCATTTAACTCAGCAATGTCAGCCACATGCCATCACGTGCATGTGTCATACAATCACATGTGTATGCAGCTATGCAAGTAGCTGTAAATGTCAAATTATTCCATCTTAAACACCATCTACTTATTTAAAATGGGAAATAAGAAAAGAGTGAGAGATGAACCTATGAGAGTTGAGCATTAGAAAAAGAAAGTGTGCAAGTGCAGAAGACAGATTCATCCAGGAGAGAGAGAGAGAGAGAGATGGGGAAAGTAGGGCATGTCACATGAGCCTACCTCACACACCAGACTGCAGGTCCAATGAAAACTGCTGCAGAGGGAGCAGGTGGTGCTTTTTGTCCCTTATGTCTTGCAGAGGAACCCCCAAAGCTGAGGGAGCAACACTGAGCAATGTTCCAGTCACGCCACACTTCTCTCGAGTAATTCCTCCCTCCCTCTCTCTCTTTTGGTAAACTCCCACTTAAGACTAAACAAAACTCTGTGAAGGACGCCTGTCATAAAGGCAGTGAATGGGAGACATGGTGTTGAAAAAAAAGTTTTGAGACACAGGAAACTGAAAAACTGAAGTTCTTGTCTAAGCAGTTTCAGTGTCCTATGGTAAACTGCACTCCCTCATTCTCTGTCTCTGTTTCAATTTGTATCCTGTTATCTTTCTTTCTCTTAGACATGACAGGTTTAAGTGTGTTAGAGCAATAGCGCTGGCTGATCTGGGACACCAAAAGCCATCTGTTGAAACATGCCTCCCTCTTTGCCTTTCTTACACACTCGCACTGTGCTGGAGAGGCAGTGGCAGAGAAGAGAGGGGGGCCGTACTCCCTGCCAGTGCCCAATCTGAACACACAACACACTCTTAGAGCACCACAGGCGGAGCCTGCCTCAAAAGAAAGACACACAGCGTGAATAAATGTGTGTGTGAGTGAGATAGAAAGAGAAAGAGACAGAGAGAGAGATCATGAGAAAAAAAAGGGTTGATTTTATTAATACGCTTCTGTTGTATTAAAACCTTTTATGTGATATGCGAATGTCTACACGACCCAACAAATTCTTTACTCGCTCACAACTGATAAAAGAAAAATCCACAAACCTGTTTAGTCGCTTATTGTCAAATGGATCTTGCAGTTCACATAGTTACCTGATATACATGGCAATGTACACATACAGTACAAGTACACAGAAATCCACCAAGTTCAAATTTTACTAACATGCATTTATGTACTGTATTGTCACTTGAGTTACCTTCCCATCTGCAGACGTTTCTTATCTTTTGATATTTCTGCTCTGTCCATCTGTGTGTGTGTGTGTGTGAGTGTGTGTGTGTGTGTGTGTGTGTGTGTGTGGGCTCCTATGTACCCTGCCCCCTCGCACTCTGTTTAAAGGCACCGTGGGTTCCCACCAGCTGCCACACTCACATTATTTGTGAGTGGGTGCCAATGTGTGGAGGCGTATAGGGCTTTTCCATAAAGCTATGTCCTGTATACTGTATTCTTTATTTATGTGCCTGTATCCACTTCATCACCTTGGTAAGCAAGGTGCATCTGAGTCTGTACAATATACACAGCTGTGTCCAATAATATTTGGACATTGACAGAGTTGTTGATATTTTGTCATCTACCACAGTTTACATGGAGTTTTAACTTTAATGCCTGTGAGTTCCAGATCGGACTGGAAAAGATTTTTAATCTTCACCAGGTTTTGATGTGGTCGAAATGTAAAAGTTAAAATTGTACTGTGCGATTATATTCTCTGCGGAACCATACCTTCCATCACTTGTTTGTGTGTGGGGAGTGGTCTAAAGGCTATTGGAAAACTCCCATATCTGGTCAAGAAAAATCAACATCAGAGGTACTTTACACAAATAATTTTAATAATCTGAAAAAGCCATGAAACATTTGGCTTAAGCACCTTCAAAACATCCAAGTCCAAGTGCAGCAAACTCACTCACTCACTTTTATTAGCTGCCCAACCCCAATTGAGCCAGATCTTATCCCAGAAACACTGGGCTTGAGGCAGAGCGACAACTTGGATGGGACACCAGGCTATTGCCAACCACCCTGCACATATGCACACACTCATTCACACCTAGGGACTATTTTAGACAATCTACCTACTGGCATGTTTTTGAAAGGAGCACATTCACAAAAACTCTACACAGACAGTAACCCGATTAAACCTGGGACAGAAGTGTTACGCTACTACTCAAAAATTTGGAAACACATTCTAACTCCATGGTCTTTCCTAATTTAATTTTTTTTCTACATTCTAAAACAATGCTGACGGCATCCAAAATATGCAATAATCTCCTTTGAAGAGTTGATTCTGAGCTCTGTCTGTTACTAACAGTATGCTCTGTAAAGCATTCATAACAGCTGTAATTTGAGATGATGTTAATTGGTGATTTTTGAGGCTGGTAAAACTACATGAACTTCTCTTCTTATCAGAGGTAAGTTTTGGTCTTCTTGAGAAGGTCTTCATAAGACCCAGTTTCATCATGGTGGTTAATGGGTTTGCAAATTCACTTGACAATACAGTTTTTGCCAGATCTAGAACATTGTTACTTAATTCTATTGTTACTTAATTATCTAATTCCATATTGTCCTATTTATGAAATATCTAGTATTGTTCTAGAATTAAAAAAAGAAAGAAAAAATCATAATAAACCCAAACTTCTGTCTAAACTTTTGACTGTATGGTGTAATGAAGCACTACTACCTACTGTACCATCCTTCTACCCAGTAGAAAGATTTTGACCTGTGTAGATATTAAGGCCTTTTTAACCTAAATAACCAACTTGAATACAGCCAAATATCAATACATTTGTGGTGTTTTATCATTACATGGACATTTGGTTAAATAGATTAATGGCATGTGTGTAGGACAGTGTGCATGCTTCCATGTATTCTTGTGTGTATGAAAATAAAATAGAAAAAGAAGCTAAGATATAAAAAAAGTAAAGTACGTCAAAAATGAATAACGAGTATGTGTGGGAGAGACACGGCAAAGGGGCATGTGAGAGAATGCATGATACATGCTGAATGTCCAAAAGCCTTAAGGTTATTCACTGCCTGCAAGGGTTTTCTTTTTTTTGAGCAGAACTCAGCCAGGAATAAAACATCAAGTATTCTAGTTGTCAGGAAAAAAGTGTGGAAGAAAAGGGCAGTGATACAGTAGCAGCAGCTTACACCCAAACCATGATGCAGATAAATGTGGAAAAAATGGGCCAGGAGGCAAGTTGCTTTTGTTCTCTTGTAACCCACTTTGTCAGATGCAAAAGATTGCATAAGACAGCTAGATGTCAGCAGGATTTACAGTCAAACTTCAAACTTTTCCGGTTTTTAAAAATCTTTTTTTTTTGTCTGCACTATACATGAAACGTAAAAAAAATAATAAAAAAAAAACCATGCTGGCTAACATATAGGCAAGCTAATGTCAACATTAGCTTCTTTCTGAAAAAAAAAGACATTAGGTTAAAATAAGTTAACTTCAACAGCATTTTGGGTATTTCTTAAGAGGTTACATGCTTGCATTTTTAGATTTGAAAAGCACTGCTGCAGTTTGGTCCAAGGCAGTATTGTTGATTATGCTCCTGAAGGATAACTTGGCTGCTATCCACTACAATTGTATAAGATATTAATGAAGTTTCTTTATTACGGTATATAATACATTCCGTGGTATTCATTCATGAAGATAGAAGATATGAGTACAATCAAATACATGTTTTTATATGAAACAATTAAGTATCTTTTTGATTCTGTAAAGCTGCTTTGCGACAATGACCATTGTTAAAAGCGTTATATAAATAAAACTGAATTGAATTATAATACATTTCCAATAGTTTGAGTTTGCCAAATGTACTTAAAAGGTTTACCCAATGTATACTAGAGCTACTAGAGCTTTTTTCCCTTAACCTCAAACTCCCACTGAGGTCTCCAATGTCAACATCCTAAATAGTTTTAATAATTCCCGTTACTCAAAGTAGGATGCATCAACACTGAAACACTGAGAAAACAACTTTAAAAATAGTTAAAATAGTAGGTAGTAGGAAGATGATAATCAAAATATATATCCTCCCACTGTTTAAGTAAAATAAAAAAAGTTACTGTTCCTTCAACTCTTTCCCTGTGTGAATTTGAGACCACAGGAAAGAAAGGTTGCACTTATCCATTATAGACTGCATGCTGGTTAGCCGAAGAAAGCTTCCACAGTCTCTTTAAGTGTCCATTGCTTTCAAAAAGGCAATGCTTACTCATTTCTACACAGTTGCATGTGATATGAAGACTGCTATCAAAATGAATTTGGATTTTACACTTTTTATACCTTATTTGCTGCACAAGGGGTGGATTGGCCACAGTCAGATCATATATACAAGATATTCTCAGTGCTAACAATGTGATACTGACAGTATGAACTCTTTAAGACAATGATTTTGCCAATGTAATATTTTTCTGATAATCAAAATATCAGTTTGGTATTATTAATATAGTTATATTAATCATCAAATCACCCCCTCTGCATTATATATGCTCCTTTCCTCCCACTCGGCCACATGGCATTATGTGACAAAGGTGCTGGGCAATCCTGTTGGTTCTTGCCCAATGGACCAGAGCTGTGTCCTTATAAGCATGGGCAATTCTTTATCATCCTATTAAGTGTATTAGACACCTTTCCTGTTGTCCTATTTCTCTGCTTTTTCCTCTTTTTTTCAATCTTCCTTTCTAGCCAGGCCCTCACTAACAGCATCCTAATCATTATAAATGACTCATGTGCCAAGAAATAATAGAAGCTCAGGCCTGGCAGCCCTGGGCAAGAGCACAATCTCTCTACCCCACTATACCCATAATGAAGAATTATATTCTCTCAACAAACTACAGAGCTGACGAAGACGAAACCTGAAGACCCTCGGAGGTACAAACAAGTAGACTGGGCGTAGCAAGGGTTTGTTATTGCAACAAATAATGAAAATGTTCTAATATAGTTGTTAATAATAAATAAATAAATAAATAAATAAATAAATAAAATAGATTAATAAATAGGATATGTGGTTTATATTTTTATTCTATATGTGTGCACTGTAATAGTGTGTTACCTGTACCTGTAAGAACAAGTAAATGTAACATATTTGCAAAAATTTATCAATGTGAAACCAAAAATTGACATCATGAAGCAATGTGTGTGCTTTCTTTTAATAAAATGCTTTAGTGTTCTACTGGAACATTTCAGCTATTCCTGTCAGACCTGAGCACTCTACTTGGCATAAATCAATTAATTTGTTTAATTATCTCATCATCAATATGGCTCATTTTCTGACACTTCCACCAGCCTGTCTCCAATGCTTTCTATAAATCACGGTCCTATAATGGCATTGAAGGAATAGGATTTGAATCTTAAACAAAAATGCTTTAGATTAACCTGTAATCACATTAACTAAACTTAGCAAGCTAGCTTGCCGGTTAAAATATACGCAAGCTAATGTTGACTTAGCTTATTTACGTAGCTTGTTTAGGAAGAAAGCTGAGGTTAGTTTAAAAGAAGTTAACATCAACAGAACTTGTGATATTGTTTGAGATGTTGCATGCTTGCAGTTTTAGATTTGAAAAGCACTGCTCTTACAGCAGTATTGTTGATTATGTTTGTGAAGGATAACTTGGCTGCTGTCCCCTACATTGATCATACAAAGATATAAGAAACACATTTTTATTAGTGATGATTGATAATTCAGATATTCTGTGGTATTCAATAATGGAGATACGAGATATGAGTACAATCAAATGTATGATTGATAATATACAATCACATATGTTATCAAATGATGCAGTGAAGTGTAATACATTTCCAGTTAATGAATTTGCAATGTACTTTAAAAAGTTTACACAGTGTATACTAGAACTGTGATTTATAGGTAGAATGTTGGTTCGAGGCAATTCAATTTTGGGCATCGTGATTTTCAGTTTAATTCAGTTCAACAGCGCTAACGTGTATCATCTAATTTGTTTCAAGCTGCTAAATTTCTTACCGGTTTTGATGTAATAAACTACTAAAAGTGTCTAATGAGAATTGATTTACTGTCTAACTTGTGTTGATCTAACTTTTGTGGTATAGCCGCACAGTGGCTTAGTGGTTAGCACTTGCACCTCCAGAGCCCAGGGTCTGTGTGCATGGGGTTTGCATGTTGTCCCTGTGCTTGGTGTGTTTCCTCCGGGTACTCTGGTTTCCTACCACAGTTTAAAGATGTGCAGATTAGGCAAACTGGCTGTAGTTTGTGAACCAGAGGTCCTACCATGGTTGTAAAAAATTATATATATAAAATTTTACATTTAGGAATTAGATTTACATTTAAGAATTCTTCACTTTTATAGAATTTAATATTTGAAAGTTTGTTTAAATAGTTCAGAAAGTTTGAATCAATTCTGAAATACATACATTAATAAACAAAATATTCATTTAAATAAGCAAAAGGTCAATTAAATTGTATAATTTATTGAAAAAGGTTTATGAAACATTAACTCAATTATCTAGTTTAAAGAGTTCATGTTTAAAGTTTGGATATTGTGGTTTCACTTTAGTCTCAAAAACGTTTTCTCAAAATCTCAATGCTTTACATAGCTACACAGCTTCTGCTGTCTAAAACAAGAAAAAGGAAAACAAATGAAAAGAAAATTTATGGAAGTGTATATATGTGTAAGAAAAATGTGTCTAGATGATGAGCAAGCCAAGGGTGACGGCAACAGTGGCAAGGAAAAACTCCCTGTGATGGCAATAGGAAGAAACCTTGAGATCATCAAATTACTATTATGGCACTTAAAATCTGTTTTTGACCCTTTTGCACCCAAGCATGTAGGTGAAACCTTGAAAAAATCTAATGAAAAAAAAAAAAAACTCTTTTTGAAATTGAGGTAAAGAACGCGCCTTTTATAGTCATTAAATCAATCAGTCATTTCAAAAACTCCTGTATAAACCCGAATCCTTAGTTTTCATCGTGTGTCCGCAGAGATGATTTGTGTGTATGTATCATATTCTCAGTTCTCTTCTTTTTGAAATATGTCAAAAGCTGTGCTTGAACTGTTCTCTTGGGCATTGCGAAAAATGCGAACAGCGTGAAAAATTACGCAAACTTGCGTAAGCTTGTGAGCAGCACATTCCAATGTTGAATTCTGATTGGCTAACTGCCGTTAGTTATGGTTCGTACTGTAGATGATCATATGTAGAGAGATTTCATTTTCATGACAAATTTTACGTAATACACAGCATTCTTAATCTAAAGGGCATGGTAAGGGGGGTGGTGGTTTTACAGAGGGAATGGTTTTTGTTATTTTTTTCAACACACGTCTATTACAATCAAATTGATGGGTGGCAGCATTAAGCTCAAGATG
Source organism: Clarias macrocephalus (assembly GCA_011419295.1). Classification (NCBI taxonomy): domain Eukaryota; kingdom Metazoa; phylum Chordata; class Actinopteri; order Siluriformes; family Clariidae; genus Clarias; species Clarias macrocephalus. The sequence continues at coordinate 41,456 of JAAGKR010001907.1, forward strand.
CAAAATCAGGAGGGCGGTCTTCTTTCAGTTTAGAGCAACAAGCCCACAAAATGTCTGCGCATATCAATCAGGACTAGAGTTATTATTGAAAGTGACAAATATGTCTATAGCGTAGAAGAATTACTATATTACTGGGCAGACAGATTTTAGTATAGGTTATGATCAATGCTTCAGGACATCTGAGAAAAAGGTACTATAATATTATAAGAATTTTGTAGGTTGCTTTCTGTGGGGCAAGCATAAATTTAATGTAAAGTGCATACAAATGGGTAAGCTATATAAAACTGACAGACATTTGCTTTGTTGAGGAAAGGAAACTGGTAGCATGGCATGGCCTACTTTTTTTGGTGAAAAAAAAATTAGGAGAAAGGACAGGCAAAAGGCTGAAAATTGAAGATGGATATTAAGAGAAACCTCTGACTGAGAATATGCATTTTCTATTCAATACTGTCAAACACGACACAGAAAAGAAGGAAGGTAGAGATGCAAATATGGAAATAATGACAGGAAGAGGCAAAGGTTGGAAATGAAGATGTGTTAAACATATAATGTGACAGATTTTACTCCCATCTCACACATGCACATACTTTAGCAGATGCACACACTCAAATCTAAGTCATGACTCTATTCCAAAGATCTCTTAAGGTTCTAGACTTGGTGCACCACATACCGGAGATCCCAATTATGCATACTGTCACTGTAAAATCTGGTAGACTTCACCAATTTCCTGGTTTTCTCCTATCACTGTGACACACACACACACACACACATACCTATGCAAACGTGATTCCAATTATCTTTACAGGCAGATAAAAGTAAGCAAGAGGTCTAAGCAGTATCTGATTTGTAGGAGAAAAAGAGAAAACTATAGCAATGTAACCAAATTTTAACTTCTTTCACTTTTTTAAAAAATAAATTTATGTATACATTGAATACTGTGTGTGTGTGTGTGTGTGTGTGTGTGTGTGTGTGTGTGTGTGTGTGTGTGTGTGTTTTAGGTGTACATGAATTTCATATTGATAGTTAGATAATAGATTTTGCACTTGTGCTGTAATGCCAGCTTCAAATACTGTTTTGGTTATCTATGGTACACTACTCTATTTTAAGATAAATGTAGCTTCACTGGAACACAAACAATGCACATTCACTGCACAACTGTCCCATCAATTATTCATAGAGGTAAATGCATTTAAATTGCCCTATAGAGCACTTACAGTGAGCTGCCATACATTGATCTATTGTAAGTATTTCAGGCTCATGAATTTCCAGTGTTGGTCTTAATTCACAACATTAACACAATTTTATTGCAAGAAGATAAGACGTGTTCATAAAAATCCTTATGCCAGAAAGGTATGTTTAACGGTATGCTGCCTTGTTTAACCTTAAAGAAAAAGACTGCCATGAGCAGAACAATCTACATTGTACAAAAGTGTTTAAATAAATAACTTATTATTATTGTTGTTGTTGTCGTTATTTAAATACTCTGATACAGATTCTAAAATGTGTGTTATTAGTGTGCGAACAAAAAGAATTATATATTTTTTTTAAAAACAGTTTGCCTAAATAGTTTTTCATCTACAAACATCTTAAACGCACCCATATTAGTATACATTTGCAAAAACGATAACATATTTTAAGATATAATTTGCAAATGACAAATGCAAAGATATCCCATAGATATCCCAACACTTTACACATCATTGATCCAAAGGAATGTGCATATTAATTTTGAGGTTTTCTTCTGCAAACTGTATGTTTAGGCTTGCATTCTGCTTATCATTGTATCCAACAGTATTTGGGGGGGGGGGGTTGGGGAGCTGAAAACAGTTTTGCCAGGTTAGATGTTTAAGTCTATTTATATGTTAATTCCTTTTTTTTTTTTTTTTTTTGGGATAATTTATTTTTGGTAGCAGGAAAATTTATATAAGTATAAAGTATTGACAAAGATTAATCAATTTTAATGAATAAACTACTATATGTATTACTTGATTATAAATATTTTATTATGAAACCTGGAAGAACTACCACCACTATTTTTGCAATGTTAATATACTTTACACACAATGCCCCTTCAAGTAATTTTCTCAGAGAGTGACAACTGGAGTGAAATTAAAGTTGTAAAAGACAACTGAATGTAAGATAGCGTAACTTGCCTCTGTGCACAACAGAGTCTTCTACATATCTCTTCCCTGCTGTTTTATGATAGCATTGTTGAATACTAAATGAATACTAAATCACCCATAAATGTTCTCAGCACACAGTGAGAGCCCCTACAGACAAACAGGACACCCTCTACTAACTGCTTTTTCCAAAAGAGAGGCACTGTGCAAATTAGTGACCCCCCATTTGGACAACTACTCATCCCCCCACCTCTTGCACCCTCTCCACTCTGTTATTTTCCATCAATCTTTTTTGTACTCCTCTGCTCCTCTCTTTCATGGCTTTGCTTTTTGTGCTTCTTGCTAAAAGAGCAAGTCAGGACCACCCTCATGCACAGACACCATGGTAACTCCTAAAAGAAGGAGGGGAAATAATAATAATCGCTATACACGGGAACACAATGCAACTGAATAAGGAATGGATTGAGGGAGGGAGAGAGTGTGAGAAGGATTGGAAAGAATTGGGACATGTGGCACATTAATCTGAGACATACATAAAATTAAAGTGTCTTAATAGGAAACATTTTTACAAAGGACTTTTTTTTTTTAAGATGATTAAGGTTGCTAAAATGGTCCATCTTGCCACAGAATTAATAGCGTAGGTTTAGTGCCATGTCTGTCCTTTGTCCATGTCCATAATAATCTTGCCCCTGTTCTAGTGGAATACTTTTATTTGTGACAATAAAAATATAGATTAACATTGAAAGGTAGGGGAAATATTTGTGTCTATTATATCCCTAAATACCAATTTCCCTAGTTTATTGTTCTGGCTGTTTAAGCAATGAGTCTTTCACATAATTTTCACTAGTTTATTTATTCATCGAGTAAGTGTAACTGTAAGCGTTTAAATGTGGGGTAATGTGGAGCACTTCATTAGCTACGCCTGTCCACCTGCTTGTTACCACAAATACCTAATCAGCCATTCACATGGCAACAACACAATGCATTTAGTATACAGACATGCTCAACATGATCTGCTGCAGTTCAAACTGAGAAGCTGAATGGGCTTTGAACATGGCATGGTTGTGAAACTGGCAATTTGTGAAAATGCTGAAATGCTGGATTTTCCCGCACAACCATCTGTAGAGTTTACAGAGAAGGGTCTGAAAAAGTAAGTGGGCGTTTTCTGGAAGCGACAATGCCTCACTGAGGCCAGAGGTCAGAGGGGAATATCCAGACTGGTTAAGGCTGATAGAAAGGCAACAATAACTCAAATAGCATCCCCTTACAACTTAGGAATGATAAAGAGCAGATGTGAATGCCCAATACATCAAAACTTGAAGCACATGGTCTACAGCAGAAGAACATCATACTGTGTGCCATTCCTGCCAGCTAAGTACAGGAAAATGAGGCTACAATTCACACGAGCTTACCAAAATTGAAAAAACTTTGCCTGGTCTGACGAGCCTCAATTTCTGTTCTGACATTCAGATGCTAAACAACATGAAAGTATCGGATCCATCCTGCCTTGTGTCAATGCCTCAGGCTGGTGGTGTAACATGTGGGAGATATTTTCTTGGCCGTCTTTGAGCCCCATTGTACCAAATGAGCATTGCTTAAATGCCACAGTCTGCTTCATGCCTGACCATGTCTATATGACCACAGATTAATACCCCATGTCACAAAGCTAAATAATCTTAAACTGGTTTCTTGAACATGACACTGTACTCAAACTGCTTCCATAGTCACCAGATCTCAATCCAATATAGCACTTTTGGTATTTTGTGGAACGAGATTTACATAAATGTAGCAACTGTGTAATGCCATCATGTCAACATGGACGTAAATCTCTAAGGAATGTATGCCACAAAGAATTAAGGAAGTTCTAAAAGCGCTGGTGAAGGGAAAACTGGGTCCCTCCCAATACGAGTAAGCGCTGGTGACGTGCCCAATGAGTGTATTTTACATTGCTCTATGCACATAAGTATTTAAGTCAGAGGGTTGGAAAGAACCATACTGTGGACCATTTTTGAGTAATTCTCACTGCAATATGTTAATCACACCCCCTTCCCCCACACCTCCACCACACACACACACACACACACACACACACACACACACACAGAGTAAAGGTCCAACATTTCAGCAGGAACACAGTGCAAAAATCATATACAGTGGGGGACAAAGGTATTTAAACAAAAGTAAAATTCAACAACTAACCCAGCTGATTTAGCACAACTTTTCAGCCAGATAGCTTCGAACTATTAGTGAAATAACCAATTTTGTGAACAGGGAGTACTATAATATGTTGCATACAGTGGGTAGTCACCCAGAATGCCTATTACTGCCATGCTCACCGTCGCGGCAAAACAACGGTGGACAAAATAAATCTGTATCATTTCAAAGCCATTCTTGAAATGACCGCCAGGTGGCGCAAAAGGACATTTTGCAAAACGTCTGCAATTTCCACAGTTTTTAATTGTAAGTAGAGCTTTAGTCATATAAAAGTCATAATACGTTGTATTAAGGAAATACTACACTGATGGTAATTTCCACATCCGAGTACTTTATACAACAAACATGAAAAATCGGAAACAGCGCTATTGACATTTACTGTACAATAATGAGGTGAAAAAAATAAAAAATAAAAACATTGGTTAAATGTTGTTTAGACAGGCAAACAAGTTTACTAGCTGACAATTTTATTCGTACAAAGAATGAATTGTTATATAGCCCCTCTCTGTTTGTATCTGTTCATTGTTTTGTTTTTTTAAGTTACATTTAAAGACATCAAACTTTAAATATAAAAATAACTGGAAGAATATACTTTCAGAATAGAAAATGAGAATAACTCAAAAAATAAGTTGTCTTACATTCCTTTAAATGTTTCATATAATATTTTTTCTGGGATGTTGTAATATTTATGCAGTATAATCAATACTATTCATTCTTGGTGGTGGTTGTTGTTTTAGTGTTACTGTGTGTGCTTTGCAATGTCAGACAACATTCAAATGCAAATAATTCACCCTTCCCCACTTTAAGATAAAACTCATGTTTGTTGTATAAAGTACTCGGATGTGTTTAAGTCAGCTCCTGGGACGAGGATTACTTTTAACCCTCTGGGGTTTGAGGCCTTTCTGAAGACCTGCAGTGCTTCAGGACTCTTCTTAAATTTGTGTAAATTTCAATGTTTCCCAAATTTCACTTATTTACATGGAGAACAAAATCGACTTTCATAATGAGAGGCTCTGTTTCACTGAATAATCCACGACTTCATGAATATGTAAGTTCTATTGATGTCCAAGCTGTTCATACCTATACAGTCAGGTTCCTCACACATTGTCGCACACTTCCACATTACAAAAGGCAGCGTTTATTAAGCAGGTATATATTTGTGCTCTGTTGTTTTTTGTGATCTGAATATACTACGAGCGAAATACAGCTGCTCATTGGCGCGCGTTCCACATTGCAAAAGGCAGCACTTATTACGCGAGCAATTTTTTGAGAAGGACCAGTATATTCGTGTTGTATTTCTGCGGTACTAGTATTAACGTTTACTTTACTCTCACTTTGAAAAAGGCTGCGCCTATTTAGTGAATATTTATACACCACTAGACTACCACTGCCCCCAACACTTCGTCCGCATCGTAAAAGCCGCCACCCCCTGTTACTGAAATAAAGTTGCTCACATCACACTGGCGCGAGCAGCCCCATATCTATTACAACACACTCCGATCACAAAGAGTGGCAACTCCCGCAAAGCAGACCAAACGTTAAAAAAAAAAACAACGGGACCCCAGAAAAACAACATTTTTTTTTTCATTTAAGCCCTTGTCACTCCCCAAAACAGCGCAGCAATTAGCACTTACTTACTTCTAAACAGAGTCATTTACATAAATATCAATAGCTCATGATACATACATTTAAACAATAAATTCATACAGATGCACCATGTAAGAACAGTGGCAGCTGGCACACCTAAAAATAGATTCAGAATTCTTTTCTGAGCTATTGTTTACTTACAATATTTGTTAAGTTAGTTAAAATGAGGTGTGGGCTCTGGGATGTTAAGCCGGCATCGTGATCCTCCTCTTTAATTTCCTATGTAGTCTAATCAGTGCTCAATCGCATGCATAAGTTTTCCAGAGCGCACCGGCAGAAGTAGCCCCCTACACTAGAAGGGGGATGGACGAATTTCAAACACACATGCATAAACACACACAAAAACACGCACAGAAACACACACAAGGAAACACTGCTCTGTTGGGAAATTTCTTTAACAAGGAATCTCCCTCATCACACTCGCGCATGCACACATACTAACGGAATCACTGCTTTCTGACATAGAGAGACTCTGGATCTTTACCAAGAAACCTCTCTAATGACACTTGCTTTAATTGTGCGCACACATTGTCACAATGTTATAAACAGTAACAGTTGTGATCACGTGATGCTCGGCAGACAAAGCGCATGCATACTACTCGTATATCAAGCCCTTGCTCATTTATTAAATTATTTCAAAATTTTGCTCATCTTGCAAACATTCGCAGGACAAGTTACTCGCAAATCCAGACAGGTTTGAGCCACTGCCATAAGCATATACAGTATATTTATATATTATGAGGAAGATGATTCAGAGAAGTCAGATTCAGAGAATTTTTTTTTCTTTAGATAGGATATAGCTAAAATTGTCAGGCTTTGTTGAAACAATGAAAATTGTCAGGCTCGGTAGAGGGCATGGTGGAAGTGCAGATGTGATAGTCGATCCAGGGTAGACATATTATATTCTGCATTTTTTCCATTTCCAAGAGAGACTGTTAACATCTTTTCAATAAAAAAAATCACCAAAATCAGTTATTTATCTAGGGGTGCCTGGGAGGGGGGGGGGGGGGGGGGTTGCAGAACCCAGTGTCTTCTTGTGCCAGTCCTGTCTGGATAAATGCAGAGGGTTATGGCTGGAAGGGCACCCGACGTAAAACAAGGGCCAATCAAATTATGCAAATTATTAGGTTAACATCGACTGCCACCAGTGCTGTATTTTTTTATTTAAGTATTTTAAGTATTAAGTATTTTTCTTTACTATATCCCATATTTTTTATATTCTGATCTTCTTATCATCATCTTCTCTATATTTTATTTATTTCCATTCCCTAATTTATTTTTATTTATATTTTTATTTCCATTTCTATTTATAATTTAGAGTTTAAAAGTCACAAGCGGTCGTATAAGCATTTCATTGCATATTGTACTGTGTATGACTGTGTATGACTGTATGTGACAAATAAAATTTGAATTTGAATTTGCTGTTGACCTACAGGGTGCTGGTGGATATTGGGCTACTGTTGGTCAAAGAAGGAGAGGAGGAAGGCGTGTTCATAGGCAGAGAGAGAGGAGGAAAGACAAGAGTTTAGAAGTGACGGTAGGGATTTTGAATGTTGGGACTTTGACCGGGAAGGCAAGAGAGTTGGTTGACATGATGCAGAGAAGGAAGGTGGATGTACTGTGTGTCTAGGAGACCAGGTGGAAAGGTAGCAAGTCTAGAAGCTTAGGTTCAAGTTGTTTTACCATGGTGTGGAAAGGAATAAGAAATGGAGTAGGATTTATCCTGAAAGAGGAGTTTGTAAGATATGGTCTAGAGGTGAAAAGAGTATCAGCTAGGTTGATGAGTCTGAAGCTGGAAATTGATGGTGTGATGTGCAATATTGTTAGTGGTTATGCCCCACAGGTAGGATGTGAGTTAGAAGAGAAGGAGAAATTCTGAAGTGAGTTAGATGAAATGATGAAGAGAGCATCCCCAGAGGTGAGAGAGTGGTGATTTTTGCAGATTTTAATCTTGGGAAAGAGAACAGAGGTGATGAGAATGTAATGGGCAGGTTGGATCTTCAGGACAGGAACATTGCAGTAGTGAATACTTTCTTCCAGAAGAGACAGGAGCACTCAGGGGGACTACATCTTGTGTCGACGTTGTAATCTAAAGGAGATCAGTGATTGAAAAGTATTAGTAGGGGAGAGTATAGCAAGACAACACAGGATGGTGGTGTGTAAAATGGCCCTGGTGGTGAGGAAGGTGAAGAGGACAAAGGCACAGCAGAGGACAAAGTGGTGAAAACTGAAAAAGGAAGCATGTTGTGCAGTTTTCAGGGTTGAGACAGGCTCTGGGGTGCTTCCAGTTGACTGGACAACTACAGCTAAGGTGATCAGGGAGGCAGGTAGGAGGGTATTATTTGGTGTATGACTTGTATGCTAGGTTGGACAGTAAGGAGGGAGAGGTGTTTCTGTACAGGTTGGCAGGGCAAAGAGATAAAGAGGGGTAGGATGTGCAGCATTTTAGAGTGGTTAAAGATAGGAATGGAAATGTACTGACAGGTGCCAGGATGGTGATGGGAAGATGGAAGGAGTGCTTTGAAGAGTTGATGAATGAAGAAAATGAAAGAGAACAAACAGTAGAAGATGTGACTGTTTTGGAGCAGGAAGTAGCAAAAATCATTAAGAGTGAGGTATTCTGTCTTGAACACCCACTTCACATGTGTGTGAATAAGAGGAACCTAAATGGAACGGTAAGGCTACAGGGAGCAGAGGTAAAGAAGGTTCAAGACTTTAAGTACTTAGGGTCAATGGTCCAGAGCAATGGAGAGTGCGGAAAGGAGGTGAAGAGGCATGTACAGGCCGGGTGGAGAAAAGTGTCAGATGTGTTGTGTGATAAAAGAGTATCAGCAGGAATGAAAGGAAAGGTCTACAAGACAGTGGTGAGACCAGCGATGGGCTATGGCTTAGAGACAGTAACACTAAAGAAAATAGGTAGCAGAGATGAAGATGTTAAGGTTCTCTTTGTGAGTGACAAGGATAGATAGGATCAAGAATTAGTTAATTAGAGGGACAACTCATGTTAGATGTTTTGGAGATAAAGTCAGAGAGGCCAGATTGAGGTGGTTTGGACATATTCAGAGCAGAGATTGTGAGCATATTGGTAGAAGGATGCTGAGATTGGAACTGCCACGCAGGAGGTCTAAAGGAAGATTTATAGATTTATGGATGCAGTGAGAGAGGACATTGAAGTTTGATTGGGTGAGAGAAGGGAATAGACTTGAGTAATAAGACTGGAGTAATATTTTGGATGACTACTTTTTACTTCTCCTTGAGTAATATTATTTTGAAGTACAGGTACTCTTACTTGAGTAAATTTTTTCGCTACTCTATCCACCTCTGGCTACATATAACATAAATTAACAACTATCTAGATATCTAAGAAACGTAATTAGCTGACTAGCTGAGACAAGACAGATTGACATTTTTAATTAACAGAAAACTATCCAAGACCTATACAAAAGAGACAAAAGTGCATGTGCAGATATGCAAACAAAAGCGACAAAGTGACAACACAACAACATGACACATTTCAATACACTGCATGAAAAGAGGTGTATCTGTACTAGGATTTCCTTAATACACCACTGATTTTCAGAAGTATCTACAAGTACCACTGAGCATATACATCAAATTCCACCAAGCTAGAATACTTCCAGAATGATAGCAATTTGGATGCATCTTGCTGAGGTATCCTTCCATGGTACAGCCATTTGTTGCCATGGCAAATAATCCACTCAAGGATTTTGTCAGGAGACATTCACACCTCAAGCTCCATTTGCATTTTATACCTTTGCACAACTCTGCGCTTCCCTATTGTTTTTTATCTCAACATTGATTGGTTGAGAGCAAAAATAAAAAAATAAAACACATTCCAAAATGCTTTTTATTTAGCCCAACTCCGTCCAGTCCCTTTTTGTTGAGGAGAGATAGCTTGCGAAATGAAGCTGTTGCACAGTCTGGATGTGAGGGCCTGAATGCTTTGATGCCTTTTTCCAGATGACAGAAAGGGGGGGGGGGGAGGGGATTGAGTGCTGGTGGCTTTGCGGCTGCAGCGTTTGGTGTAGATGTCTTCGATAAAGTGAAGAGAGACTCAGATGATCTCTGCTGTCTTCACTATCCTCTATAGGGTCTTGCGGTCCATGATGGCCCAATTCCCAAACCAGACAGTGATGCAACTGCTCAGGATGCTCTTGAAAGTTCCTCTATAAAAAGTGGTAAGGATCGGTGGTGGAAGCTGGGCCTTCCTCAGCCTTCTCAGGAAGATGAGAGGTTGAGGGGACGAGGTGGTGTTGAGGGACCAGGTGAGATTCTGCTCCAGGTGGACACCCAGGAATTTGGTGCTGTTGATGATCTCCACAGAAGAGCAGTTGATGTTCAGCAGAGAGTGGATGCTCTGTGTCCTCTAGAGGGGAACGACCATCTCTTTTGTTTCAGCAATGTTCAGAGACAGGTTGTTGTCTTTATACCAGCCTGTTAGCCTCTGCACTTCCTCTCTGTATGCTGACTCATCATTCTTGCTGATCAAACCCACCATGGTCGTGTCATTAGCAAACTCGATGGAACTGTGTGTCGCTACACAGTTGTGAGTCAGCAGTGTAAACAGCAGGGGTTGAGCACAAAGCCCTGTGGGGCACCCAATATTATGGGGCACCATAATAGTGTGGTGGTGCTGGTGGTGCAGTTCCCAATACGCATTGACCGACAGAAAGTCCAGGATCCAGTTACAGAGGGGGGAGTTCAGGCCCAACAGGTTCAGCTACTCAATCAAGTGTTCGGGGATGATAGTGTTGAATGCAGAGCTGAAATCTATGTACAGCTAAGTGGTACCTTGAGATGTATCCCCAAATTTTTAAGACAGCAGTGATTGCAGCCAGTCTAAGACCTAAAACCAAAAAGATGGCGAGGCAGTTCCTGGGCCTTTCTGGCTATTATAGGAGGTTTGAATCTAGATTTTTGGATGTCATCAGGGGGAACCAGTGGACGGACCCATGGAAATGAGATTTTAACCAGGTAAAAGTAGTTTTGTGTAGGGGCCATTGTTGCATTCTTCTAACCTTTCTATCCCTTTTCTTCTGCAGACTGAATTTAGACAGAGGAGTGGGGCCATTTTATCCCGAGTTGTTGAGGGGTAGAGCTTCCGAGTGCTGTACATTGTCTCACTCACAGACAGTTTGCAGCTAAAATACAGCACCATAGTCTGTTTATCAAGTGGGCAGTCTCTGCTACTACCTACTGGGGTGCCCTTTCAAACAGCATTTAGATTCTGCCCTGCTCCAGTGGTTTCAATGCACGATTGATGCCAATCTGTGGATAACCCAGTCACCCAATTGGTAAGAAGGCAGTGTAAAACCTAAAACCTAAGACCAAAATGGAGGTGAGGCTGTCCCTGGGGTTTTCTGGCTACTATAGAAGACTTGTAGCTAGATTTTTGGATATCATCTGGGGGACCAGATGGACCACTGGATGGAGCCATGCAAACAGATTTTTAATCAGGTTTTGTGTAGGGGCCATTTTTGCATTCTCCTGACATTTCTACCCCTCTCCTTCTGCCCTGCTCCAGTGACGCCAATGAATGATGGATGCGAATGTGTGTATTACCCATTTGGATTTATCACTTCAGCTGTTTAAGGTACACAGATGGCTGGGACAAATTTCATTTCCAGATGGGGAGAGTCAGGCAGTAGATATATGTGTCAGTGGGTAACACAGAGCATAGTTCTATTTAAATAGTAATTTAAGTTTGGATTTATTCTATGAGTTAAAGCATAGCATTTGATTCATGTCATATGTCATGGTGACCATCTTAGATTTCATTTCACAACAACACTGATGCAGCAGATGTCTCCCTGATTAAAAAGGCTACATTATTGTCATTTCATATCAGAGGCCATTGTTTTTTCACAAGAATTCTTTTGATCGTGTAAAGCTGCTTTAGAGAAACATTGGAAAATAACTCTTTCAGTTTAGACTTTTTCTTTGGCCATCATCCTGTTTAGCTATCTGTCTAGATGCAACTGAATATGAAAGGGCATATTCCCTCTACTTTTTGTCCTTTTTGACACTAATTGGATTGCACATATTTGACATTTCCATTCGGAAGTCTCCCCAAAACATCAGCATCTGATTGACAGAATCCTCCAGCTGTACACTGCATACATTGCTGCCTATGTAGGTTAAACACCATCTACAATGACTGGGTGAGTGGAAATGCAGTATCTGGGTTTCTGCAGATATGTGCAGAATCTGGGATTCCACTAGCAGTTGTGGTCTGCCTGAGGGTGAGGCAATTCCTGGGGCTATATGACTATTATATGAGATTCGATTCTTTTTTTTCATGTGTCAACAGGTCACTGTCAGACCTCATCAAAAGGGGGCACCAGACCCAGTCCAATGGACAGAGATATGCAAACAGCTTTGCAGACTGGAAAGAGGGCTGGGTTCCATTTTGTCATGGGCAGGGAAGGGGGATGAAGTCCAAGTGCTGTATATGAGAGAGATCAAATACAGCACCACTGAGAAGGAGTGGCTGGCAATCCTCAGTTGTGATAGTCTCTCTCAGGTACTACCTATTGGGTTACCCGTTCTCCCTCTGTTAGACCATGCCCCCTCCAGTGGCTCCAATGCATGAATGATCCAACTTGTTTGTATGCTAAACTTTAGCCATTCAAGTTTGTGATGATCCACAGGCTAGGGAAAACATGGCTGTGTTGGATTTCTTTTCATGCCAGGGGTGGGTTGGGTGAACAGTTTGCACTTGGCCAGTTGCTACCAGGTCTGAGTAAGATGGGTGGAATATGTGGTAGTGGGAGTGTGGTTGTGTTGCCTGCTGACCGAGAGGAACATGTAAAACCAGCATGTGTCCTCACTTAATATTCATGTTTGTGGCTGTTTATTGATCCAACAAACGTAAGTGGGCACAACATAACAGTCTATCACAATACAAAAGAACAGTTTTGGCATGTGATGTATTCAAATGTAAGTGACGGGTGAAGCTTGTGGCTAGCTAGATCAAAAATATCAGATAAGTTTGAGAGTGGAACTCATGAAAGAATTAAGAGAGAAATAGCTTTATGATGAGGTATTATTTAAAAAATCAGAAGGTTACAGGATTCTTTCAAGCTATAAATGAGAGTCAAGCAAATCAACTATAAAAGGTGAAGATATAAAAGCAGCTGTGATGATGCGGAACATAGACACACAGGTGCATGTTTATTGGGCAAAAATGGGAAACAGAATTGAGCCAGATTAGAGACCGCTCTGCCTTAGAATTGCAATACTAATTAGGAGTGCAATAACACTTTCATGCATTTTGGCTTGATAATCACCTAGTCGTCTCTTTTGCTTCATAAGTCACTGTGTATGGTTGTTATTAAAAGTGATTAGGCTGACTTTTGTGTTTATGCTTGATTATTGTACTGTACCACTTATGTAGGGAATCAACAACATAAATGAGTTCAAATGTAGATTTGAAACTCCCGGCCTCACACCACACTGTCCTTGCCATCTCCACACACCATCACTAATACCTCCAGCAGCCCATCTCTCCCCTCCTGCACTTCAGGCCTATGAAAAGGATGTTCTCAAAGCTTTCAGAAACAGAAGAAGGATGGACACTGTCCTGCCCAAACAGGCCAGCTTTGCCCTCAAAGGTCGTCCAATTATCTATAAAACCCACATCATTTTCGGAGCACCACCTGGACATCCAGCGGTTCAGGGACCATAACCTGCTGTAAGCTAGACTGTAAGTGGGACCGGAGGATAATACTTCATTGGACATCGCCTTCGCTAATTTAAACACCTCTGTAAAGTTATGCTTACTAACCTCTGACTGACGAGGGCGTACATCATTTGCATGGTCTCGCGCCGCAGTATCTGAGTGAACTGCTAGTGTCTTGTGATCTGCCCCGCCTACTTCGATCAAAGGATAGCGAAGCTCTATGGGAACTGTATGCAAAGATCAGTGAACTGCAGAGCACACACCCGGATGGACTGTTTATTATCGCTGGAGGTTTCAACCATGCAAATCTCAAGTCAGTGCTCCCTAAATTCTAACAGTATGTGAACTTTGCAACGAGAGGGGAAAACACGCTGGATTTACAGAAACATCCCTGGAGCATATCGAGCAGAGCCCCGCCCTCATCTCGGCTGCTCAGAACACATCTGTGTTATTCTAATTCCAGCATACAGCCCACTCTCCAGGCGTTCAAAACCAGTTCTGAAGCAGGTAAAAAACCTGGCCAGGAGCCATCTCTGCTCTTCAAGACTGTTTTGAAAACACTGACTGGAACGTGTTCAGGGAGGCTGCAACTTAAGGTAACTTCACTGACTTAGAGGACTACACGTCATCAGTGACCAGCTATATCAACAAGTGCACAAATAACGTCACTGTCTCCAAAAACATCATCTCACGACTCAACCAGAAACCGTGGATTACTACGGAGTTGCATACACTTCTAAAGACCCGAGACTCTGCCTTCAGGACTACATCAATTACCCGTGACAGTTACGGCTCCCTTTCAGATGCGCTGAACAGATTCTATGCTCGGTTCAACATGCAGAACGACGTAGCGGCGAGGAAGACCACCCCTCTTCCAAATGTCCAGGTAGTGTTTCTCACCACAGTAGATGTGAGTAAAACTCTATGCAGAGTCAACCCTCATAAAGCTGCTGGACCAGATAATATCTCTGTCAGAGTGCTCAGAAAATGTGCTGAACAGCTCGTAGATGTTCTCGTCAACATCTTCAACATGTCTCTGAGCAGCGCTGTTGTTCCCACATGCTTCAAGTCCACCACCATCATCCCCATGCCAAAGAAGTCTTTGCTGTCCTGTCTCAATGACTACCATCCTGTTGCACATCAAAACTCTCCTGCCCCCCCCAGTTTTCATATTGCCCTAACCATTCAACGGATGATGCCATCTCCACCACACTCCATCTGGCCCTCAGACACCTAGACAAGAAGGATACCCATGTTCGAATGCTGTACATAGATTTCAGCTCAGCATTCAACGCTATCATCCCCCCAACACCTGATCGAGAAGCTGAGTCTGTTGGGTCTGAACACCTCCCTCTGTAACTGGATCTTGGACTTTCTGACTGGAAGGCCTCAGTCAGTATGGTTCAGGAGCCAGCACCACCACACTGAGTACTGGGCCCCCCCAGGGCTGTGTACTTAGTCCCCTTCTGTTCACACTGCTGACTCATGACTGTATAGCGATACACAGTTTCAGCCACATCATCAAATTTGCTGATGACACAACCGTGGTGAGACTCATCAGCAAGAACGGCAAGTCAGCATGCAGAGAGGAAGTTAGGTGTAAAGAAAACAACAGGCTAACAGACTGGTGTAAAGACAACAACCTGTCTCTGACAATCGATGACAAAAGAGATGGTTGTTGACTTCAGGAGGACACGGAGCGATGACTCTCCACCAAGCATCAACGGCTCCTTTGTGGAGATCAACAGCACCAAATTCCTGGGTGTCCACCTGGAGAAGAACCTCACCTGGTCCCTCAATACCAACTCCTTGCATAAGAAAGCCCAACAGCGTCTTTTCTTCCTGAGAAGGCTGAGGAAGGCCCAGCTTCCTCCACCGATCCATACTACCTTCTACAGAGGGACGCAGTAAACCCACATAATCCTGCTGGACCAGACAATATCTCTGGCAGAGAGCTCAAAAAATGTGCTGAACAGCTCGTAGATGTTCTCATCTACATCTCTGGCAGATGGTCAATATCTCTGGCAGAGTGCTCATCGAGAGCATCCTGAGCAGCTGCATCACTGTGGGGTTTGGGAATTGTGTCATTTTGGACCGCAAGACCATACAGTGGATAGTGAGGACAGCAGAGAAGATCATCAGGGTTTCTTCCCTCTGTCGAGGACATCTACACCACCTGCTGCATCCGCAAAGCCACCAGCATTATGCCTGATCGGACACACTCTTCACCCTCCTGCCATCTGGAAAAAGGTACCGATGCATTCGGGCACACACAGCCAGCCTGTGTAACAGCTTTTTTTCCACGAGCCATCCGTCTTCTCAAAGGAACTGGACTAATATACACACAATCACTCGGATTAACTCAACTACTTTAAAACATTGAGACTGGACTGAAAAATCAACACACGGCCATACACACTGATCAACATCGATCAAACAATTGTACACACCACCCTGTAAATGCTCTTTTGCACAATATTCATTCACTACTTGTTAATTTGCACAATTTTTTTTATCTCTGCTGCAACTTATAAGGAACGTTTACTGCTTACTGTTTCTCCTCCCACTACCTCAACTAATTATGTCATTGTCGTGTTGTCACTTTGTCACTTTTGTTTGCAAATTTGCACGTGCAATTTATGTTGTCTCTTTTGTATAAAACTTATGTTAACTTGAAATGTCAAGTCTTGTCTCAGTTAGTCAGCTAATTAGGTTTCTTAGTTAGCTAGTTAGTTTTTGTGAATTTATGTTGTTAATATATGTTGTATGTAGCACCTTGGTCCTGGAGGAATGTTGTTCCCTTTCAAAGCTACACTCGATGCTGCGCTCGAAAGCGCTATGGGAAAAGGTCTCCACTGACCGGTTGTTGAAGCATGTGTGTCAAACACTCCAAAACTTGGCCCGTACAACCTCAGTCAGGTGACATCATCTGACCAAATACACCTGGAGGTTATAAATAGGTCTGAACCGGAAACATCCTCAGGTCTTTTGTCTTCAAGGCTGTATTGTGTTTGCGTGTGTTCTCTCTAACATTACTGTGCGGCAGTTTAAAGAAAGAATGAAAAAAAATATATATATATATATAGAAAAGAAAGCGAAACTAATGGCAGAGTTTAGGAAGAAATGCTTACCTCCGTGCGGGAGGCTTCTCTCCGATGACGATTGTCATGCTCTTTGTTTTGAGTGTTTGGGTGAAGATCATGCATTTGGGGGGCTCAAGTGAGCACTGTGGCGGGCTCGAGCGAGCACTGTGATCTGCTTCCGCTCAAAGCACTTCGCACCCGACTCGCATTCTTTAAAGAGACTCTTGGGGTTCGCGCGTTGATCTGGCGGAAACACGTGAGATGGATTTCCCCCTTTCTCTCGCGCTCTCGCAGGAAATCCGGAAATTCCCGCGTCTGCTTCTGAAGCGCAACTCGATGCCTCTTCTGATCGGGCGCTGGAGACCTCCTCCCTTCTCTCCAGTGAGTTTACCACCCCGGGACGCTCCTCTCGTGGTGAGCGAGAGTATGAGGAATTACTGGAGGTGGTAACCAGGGCAGTCAAACGCCTACATCTCGACTGGCCTCAGGAACAGGTGAGTCCCAAACACTCAAAATTAGACAACAGGTTTCTGTCGGGTGGCCGAGTTGAGGGACCTCAACGAAGGTCCCTCCACTTTTTTGGTGATCTCCATGACGAGGTAACTCGTTCTTGGAGCAAACCTTATTCGTCCCGTATATTTGTGCCAACGACATCAATTTATTCGACGATCGTTGATGCAAGCACACAGGGCTACATGATGATACCCCAGCTGATGTGACGCTTGCGAGCTATCTCTCTCCTGGATGCTCATCTTCGCTGAAGAAGCCTAACCTCCCAACTAAGCTGTGTAGACTAACATCTTCGCTTCGGGGAAGGCTTTCCAGTCAGCGGGTCAGGCCGTTGCAGCGCGGTATTGCAGACATACCAGGCTGATCTTCTGAAATACCTAAGCACTGGCGGGTCCATCGACCAGCAAGCTTTTTCAGGGCCTTGCTGAGCCACGGATTTGTCTCTCCGTGCCACAAAGCAGACGGCCCGTGCCATTGGCCGTTCAATGACTGCTATGGTTGCCACAGAGAGACATTTGTGGCTGAACCTCACTGAAATCAAGGACAAGGAGCGTTCGTTCCTCTTTAATGCTCCTATCTCGCCTTCCGGCCTATTTGGTGACGCTGTGAATACCGTCACCAATAGGTTTCGGGAGGCGAAACGCAACGAGGAGGCCTTTCTGAGGTTATTTCCCCGCCGTGCTCAGGAGTTGTGACCGTCGGCCATACAGTCCCGACTAGGTCCGGTTCTAGTGAGGCGTGAAGCGCAGAAGGAGAGTGTAGTGAGGCGAGCACCCCCTCGTAAAGACTGGGGTACGTCTCGCCGCGCTTCTCAGTCCGCCTTTAAAAGACTGGACCAAAACTCCTCAAAGAGGAGGTCCTGAGGCTGGTGAAATGCCAGGACCATGAGGGTGTCTAAGAAGGCCACCCAGATCTCCGTCACCATTGGTGCTCAGAAGAGTGGTCACCAACGAAGTGTTAGATCTAACCCTCCCATTCACCCCCCCATCCCCCTCAACCTAGCATTGTGCCCCTTTCAGAGAAATTGGCAGCGTGGAAGCTACTGCCAAGTTTACCACCTATCAACCTGCGCATCGCCCTGCGTGTTTCAACGGTGTGGTCTTCACTTTTGTGAAACTGGAACGAGCGCATTTTGCTAATTATAGACTGTGCTGGGTATAGGGGCCATAGAACATGTTCCCCTCCCAGACAAACAGTCAGGGTGCTACTGCTGGTTTTTCTTGGTGCAAAAAAAAAAAAAAAATAGGGGGGTGCATCCAATTCTATATCCTTGTGGGTGGTACCCCTATCTCAGAATATTAAAATTCAATATTTTGACGGTCAAGATGATTGGTTTGTGACAATCGACCTGAAGGACGCATATTTTATATAGAAACATTGCACCTGCACATATATAAGAGGCTGGATGCAGCACTGTTTCCTATGTGGATCCAGGGCATCCGTAAATAGAATTTTATTCACGACTTGCCCCAGTCTCGGGAGCTAGTGCTTCGACATAAACATGTCGTCCTAGTTCATCTTGAATCTTTAGGGTTGAGACTCAACTCCAAGAAAAGTGTTGTCTCTCCCGCTCACAGGACAATGTATTTGGGGGCCGTTAGGAGGCACATTGTCTCCATTGATCTTCCGAATCTATCTTTAGCATCCTAAGGAGCATCAAACTAGACCAGAAGGTGACCCTTTCAGAGAATCTAGGTCTCATGCCTGAGAGCCAGGGGATTTCATTCAAGGGCCAATCCCCTGAGCAAACAGGATACGCGCCAGGGGTTTTGTACCCTTTCTATGTGGTTCAGACCACGGGTTTTAACTTTGGATCCCACTCTAGGTCTCTGTCATCACGAGATTTTAACGACAGACATTTTCCTTTGGGTTGGGGTGCAGTCTTGGATGGCCGTTCAGCTCAAAGGATCTGAAAAGGTCATCTTGCATGGCACACCAGTTGCCTCGAAACGATGGCTTATTTCTGGCCCTGAAATACTTCCTCCAGCTAAGAGGCTACCATGTCCTAGTGTGGGCAGCACAATGGAAGTCTCCTATATATCGCCATGGCGAATTGCGTCCGCGACACTTGAACGAGCTAGCGCAGCAGATTTTGCTTCAGGCTTAGGACAAGTTCTTGTCCATCAGGGCGATTCACATTCCTAAGAGATCCTGGTCTAAGCTAAGCTCATATAAACTATTCCAAGCGCTAGGGCTTTCTCGAACAGAAGTACTTATGCCCTCAGATGGGATGATTTTGGATGTATGGCAAACCATGTAGACCCAGTCCACGGCCAGACTGTCTCAGTGCTGGAGTTCCTGCATGAGAAACCGTCCTCAGGCCTAGGACAACGGTCCCTTTAAGGGACAAAGCTATTGTGTTCAAAGGTTGGTTGAGGCCCCTTTCGAACCTCTAGAACTTGTGCCTATTATGCATCCTCACCCGAATTATCTTCCGAAATTATCTTCCATTTTTGATTATGCAACCAGTTGTTCTTGAAACCTTCTGTCCTCCACCGTCTAATGCTCAGAATCAGGAAGGATTCACTTATTGTGTCCAGTACGTGCTCTACAGATTTACGTCTACTGCACTAGTCAATGACGCAGGGGAGCAGCTCTTTATATGTTATGCCGCAACCGGGTGTGCGGCTGCCACTAGACAATCTAGGTCACATTAAAAGTGTGAGGGATGCTATTGCCCTAGCCTATGAGGTGTGTGGTCACACTTCATCTCTAGGAGTTAGGGCCCATTCAACTAAGGGGTTTGCAAGGTATTCCCTTGCAGCAAGTGTGTGATGCGGTAGGCTGGTCCCCTCTGCCCACTTTTCTCAGAGTTTATAGTTCGTATCCATGCTACTCCATGCTTACGGTCCTAGCGTCAGCACCCCACAATCAGGTCTAGGCTTCTTTGATGATTGTGCGCACACGCTACACAACTCTGGGGTCCAGACACTTCCAGTGCGGCGGCGTTGGTATTCTCGTTCCCATAGCGCTTTCGAGCGCAGCATCGAGTGTAGCTTTGAAAGGGAACGTCTCGGGTTACTTTGCTGTAATCCTGTTCCCTGAAAAGCGGGAACACCAACTGCGCTCTAATGCCGCACTGTAGGCGTGACTGGACGTCCTTTCAGACAAATTGACCTGAGGATGTTTCCGGCTCAGACCTATTTATAACCTCCAGGTGTACCTGATCAGATGACGCCACCTGACTGAGGTTGTACATTCCAATTTTTGGCGTGTTTGACACACATGCTTCAACAACCGGTCAGTGGAGACCTTTTCCCATAGCGCTTTCAAGCGCAGCATCTCGTTCCTGCTTTTCAGGGAACAGGGTTACAGCAAAGTAACCGGAGACGTTTTGTTTCACTGTGTACTAAACTGTATATGGTTGAAATGACAATAAAAGCCTTCTTGAACTTGTATGCAGGATGCTTGTCAGTACTGCGTATTACGAAAACTACATAAGGGAAGAGCTTTTTCTTACAAAGTCCCAAAGTTATGGAATAGCCTTCCAATTAATGCCTGGGACTCAGACACAGTCTCAGTGTTTAAGTCTAGGCTAAAAACCTATTTATTTAGCCAAGCATTTTTGTAAATAGATCTGCCTTAGTTAAAGGAGCAGATTTGGGGGACTCATGGACAGAGGTGCTGTCTTCTCCAATCTCATTGATCACTCTGGTTTGTTGACGGTGAAGTGATTGGTTGCTTTACAGAGGAGCCCTCTGGTTTGTGTTTTCTTCTTGCTCCCTTTTATTTATGCTGTCATAGTTAGTCCTGCTGGAGTCCCTGCTTGCACTCTGCATTTAATATACATTCATCTTATACAATATGTGAATGTAAGAGCTACACATGCCGTTCCTGACCTGCCAGTGATCCAGACTCTCCTCAGAGTTTTTGCCTGACACTGTTAAGGTTAGTGACTGAGTTTGATGAGTGATAGACAGTAGGGAAGGCCTGAACCTTAAGTGGAGGTTCAATAGGTAGGAAGGGTATTCTGAAAGCCCTGGCTGAAGAAGGGTTGAACAGGTTCCTCTCAAAGCCTAAATCAATTAGCGCCCGTACAGTGTGGTTTCTGAAGTTGTTGCAGCTGTGCTGTGACATTAGCAAGTGTCTGCTTTGTGAATTATGGTTGAGGAAGCAGAGGAGAGAGTTCAAAGCCATTAGCTTATTCATTTGGCGTTAAAAAATCCAAAAGAAGTAAACATGAGATGAAGGTTCAGTAACATTTCAAGTTCAGTAACAAATTTCAAGTTTATTTCAACATAAATGAATAAAATAAACTTGAAAGAGAATGCAGGAGAAGTGGGCTGGGGAGCATGCAATAATCTGGCAATGAGGTGAGATTCCTTAAATGCTAGTGGTAATCTCTCAAGGTCTTCTTGGTGACAGACAGACAGGTCAGTCCCTGTGGAATGTGCTGCTTTGAATCCAGATTGGCTATTATTATTGAGGTTGTTCAGAGAGAGATTTTGGTTTTAAACTCAGTGCAAGAATTTTCGAGAGAAAAGGGAAAGTGCTACTGTACGATAGTTACTGATGTCTGCTGAATCCATGCAGGGTTTCTTGAGGATGGGTTGCCTTCTTAAATGGAGCAGGAACATGACCAGGAGATATGGAAAGGTTGATGATTGTGATGAAGAGGAGGAGGTCATTTGAGATGGCCTGTAGCATTGTAGAAGGGATTGGGTCTAACAAACAGGTGGTAGGATTGGAGGTTGAGTTCTGAATCTCTTCAGTTGTGCTAGGGAAGGAGAGGGATTGTCAGAATTTTGCTGTAGCAATTGAGGTGGGAGCAAAGGTCTGACAGATTGCTGCTAATTTTTCCCCATCATAACATACTGTATGGCAAAATCATCAGAAGTCATAGAGAATGGAGCACGAGGACTCTGAGAGTAGTGAAGAAACGACATTGTGGAGCTTGAGAATCTTGTGCGGATGCTTCTCGCCTGTAGAAGGTACTATCAAGGGAAGTTACTTCACATGAGAATTTAGAGAGAAGAGCACTGTAAGATCTGAATCAATCTGTGATTTCTTCCACCTTCTTTCTGCAGTTGGTAATTCTCTTCTATTGCTGCGCATTACATCAGCTCGCCAAGGAGCAGGACAAGAAATCTTGCTTGGTCTAGATAATACAGGGCATAGGAGGTCCATAGATGAGGAAAAAGAGGAGAGAAAAGTATTGGTTGCTATCTCTAATGGTGTATAAGAAAAGTAGTCTACATCTGCGCCCACGCCTTTGGGCATTTTGCATTTCATTTAGAAATAAAGATCCCAGCGAAATGGGCAAGAGTGGAGAGCCACAGAATTCAAGTTGCTTGAAGTCCACAGTTGTTGATGATTTGGGATGCAATGTAATCTGTTGGTGCCGGTTGATTGTGCTTTATCAAGTCCAAAGTCAACACAGTCTACCAGGATTTTTATTCTGCCTGCTGACAAACTACATGGAGATGCCAATTTCCCCTTCCAGCAGGACCTAGAACCTGCCCACAATGCCAAAACTATCAGACCTGAACCCCTTAGAGAATCTATGGAGTATTGTCTAAAACAAAGGTGAGAAACACCTGACTCACCAATACAGATTGAGCTGTGACACAACAGATGCAGGAATCCATGCTAAAGGAGCCCAGACCAAGTACTCGTTGCATAAATAAACAGAAATTTATAGAATGTCTGTATTGTAAATCCTTTTTGATTGATCCTAAGAAACATTATAATATTTCGAGATACAGGATTTTTCATTTTCAAGAGCTATAATTATTTATCAAAATTAAAACAATTCACATTTCTGCAGTATATAAAAGTTTCACTATTCAAAAAAAAAACAAAACAAAAAAAATACAAATTAGATCATATCACTATCCACAAACAAGTATTACTGATGGAAAGCAGTCTTCACTGTCATTAAACGAATTCAAGTAAATATGTTTATCAAATAGTGATTATAAAATTAACATTTTCAAAAAGATATATGGTCCCCTCCTCAGAAAGATTTGCCCTAGTAAATGGGAAAAGTCTGCTGCTAATAATAAAATCAATCCAAAATGTGTCAAAAACTATGCATATACCAACCCTGTATACCCTGACTGATGACAGGGTGGACCATGGCAAGATGGACATTTTTGCTATTGTTAG
Source organism: Clarias macrocephalus (assembly GCA_011419295.1). NCBI lineage: Eukaryota > Metazoa > Chordata > Actinopteri > Siluriformes > Clariidae > Clarias > Clarias macrocephalus. Next base: position 64,840 of record JAAGKR010001907.1, read on the forward strand.
CATTTTATGAGCACATGGAGGACATTCAGGTAGCAAAGTGATTCACTGTAGAAGGTGATGGTGTACTGTTTTCATAAATATTTTGAACTGAGTTTTTATATGTATTAATATTTCACTATTGCAGGGTGGTCATGTTAAGTTTGACAACATGAAACTACAAACACAATATAATGAAAATTAGGAAATAAGTGTAAATACTTAATGTACTTTATAGTTCTTTTAACCTCCATTAAAGTAAGACCAAATAATGATAATGATGTTTCTCATAGGGGCATTTACCTGAAAATGACAAAAGTCAACATCGATTTTAGAAGCGGGGGATGCAAGCCCAATGTAATTGCAGATGTTAAGACTTTAATTACAAACATGTATGTACAAAACAGTAGAGCGACATACTATACCACAATATAACAACAGCAGTGGTGACAACGGTAAATAACAGATGCGAGACCCAGAACTAGGGCGAGACATTAAATAATGATATTGTTTAGGACATGAATCAGAACACCAGGGATCAAGACCAGAAACATGAGACCATGAAACAAAGTCAACAAGTCACAAGCACAAAAAGTCCCCAAAAAACACAAAACACCAACAATTCATAGGCGCTAAGTGGCCTCCAGGCGTTATCCCTGACAATGCCACTGGTGGACTTGGACAAATCTTGGCTCTTGAGTGGCACAATGAAAATGTGGTCATCCAGAGATTGCAATTTTGATTCCTAGGTCATGATGATGGGTGAATTGGATACAACTAAATTAGGGAGAAAAATCAGGGGCAAACAAACAAACACAAATAAATTAAATCTTTACTTAAAGCACAATTAAATCACAATATATATTTTGAAACCTATTCTTCTCTAGTTGATCATTCTACATGGCTCTAATTAAATTTGTAGTCAATGATTAATTCATTAGCTTTCAAGTGATGAGAAGAAGAATGCCAAGTTGTACGCCTACAGAATTGAAGGTTGAAATAAAACACAGACCCTGTCCTGAAAGACTGCACAGTGATTTCTTTATTTCTTTATATTAACAGCCCAATTATCAAACCATATATTAGATGAGTAGCTGTGACTGAGCAGACTACTCACTGTGTAGTCACAAAATACTAATGTGCTGTGAGGACTAGGATTGAGATTCATACCAGATAAGTATTGCACTCACATGCATACTGACTGACACACACAGACACAAAGATGTGTCCCTGTTGTCTTGCTAATCAGAATACTCAATAGGGTGTCTATGGTCATGTATAAACTTGTACATTATAACATTAACCTTCTTTCTGGAATTTTGAAGTGGTTGAGACTGACATGGTGAGGTGATGGAGTTTGACTAAATTCCATCATGTCAAGAGATACACTCTTACACCATTATACACTCCAAGCTTTGAATATCAGAATTTAACTGTTGTGTTGCCATAGATGTAGAGCCACCAGACAGATAGCTATCTCGAAGCAGTTATGTATCCTATATTATAATATTTTGTGTGAATGGAAGAACAGAAAGTGGATGATTATTTAGAACATTTGGAGAGCAAGACACAAAGATCCATCTTCCCTTCTCCAATAAACTATAATTAAACTTAGAAAGATAAGGATGAGCATTTTTCTGGGGAGTCACAAAAAAAGCTCTTGTAAATACACAAAACTCCAAAGCATATACTTCTTTGTTGACCTGATCACTAGCAAAAAGGCGTTTTTAAGATACCCACTTCAGGTTGGCATCCTGCACAGATTCATAAAAAGGAATATAAAGGGACACCAGGAAAACAGGACCTTGTCATCGACTTCTAGATTGTTTAAGTGTTCTAATCTTGTAATGTTGCATTCTGGTAGACTAAGGCTAATTACCAGAGTCTTCTACCATAATCAATCACATGTACTTACGAAAGAAAAGGCAAAGGTGGTTGTAATTATTGCAAATACTGAATCATATGACACTATGTAATTTTTTTCAAAGGCTTGGCCATAAGTGAAAAGAAAGCTGTCGTAGGCCTCCTTTGGCCAGCAACTGACCAGGTATATTGTTCCCTAGGAGTTAATGGTGCTATGACTGGAGCAGTGTCATCAGTGGCTGGTGAGACCAATGCAGGAGTGGCACAAAGTGCAAATGTGTCTGGTTATGAGAAGGTCTCTGTTTGTGTGTGTGTGTGCCTTCCGTTTGGTTCTCTTCTCTTCTGCCGGGTTCAGGATCTTCTCCTTTCCTATCTTCAGCTGTTTCTTGAGCAAAAAGCTCTGTGTCTTCCCAGTTCTCAATGTCTTCCCGGTTCTGTGTTGATGTCCAGCTGATGCTAAGGATGCGGCAATACTGTTCAACTTCTGCACTTGTTTGGCTTAGGTGCAGATGACTCAGGCATTGTACAGTCATCTTGGTTGGAGTGATCAGCTTGGGATTCTCCCAAACACGAGTGGTCAGTTGTCTCATGGTTGTTGCAGCCTTGCCAATGCGTTTGTTGATTTTGGCGTCTAGGGACAGATCGTCACTGAGGGTGCAACCAAGTTAGGTGAACTATTGTACCACTTCGAATTTGCAGTTGTTGATGGTGATGACAAGCAGCGTGTCCACATCTTGGCTCACCACATTGGTCTTCTTCAAGCTGACAGTCAGACCAAAGTCTGTTCATGAGACACGGTGGATCTTGTTCAATTTGTGAGATGAGTGTGTTGTTGGCAAAGAGCATATCGCAAATGGTTGTGGTCAGAAAAGTATGTTTCAGAAGCAAAGAGAAGAGGATGGTGAAGATAGTCAGAAGGCAGCCATATAGTCTTTATACCATCGGGGAAAGATATGATCTCGCTGTGTTGCTTTGGGAGCAATCTTGAGCAGGATGTTGGCATCAAACTAGTCATAGTTTTTGGAGGTCTTCTTCCCAACAGTAGCAAGAGCTGATTTCTGAATGGCCCTGGTAGGTGTTCTTGGTGATGTCGCAAGGTTAGTGTAAAAGTCAACTTCTGTCTCAGGTGTGCATGTCAAAGTTGGGACATGTGCACTGATGAGAATGCCTGGGACATCAGTGGTAATGATATGGAGGGTCAACAGGCATTCTGATCCCTTTTTACCTGGTTCAACCATCTGCAGCAAGGTGTTTTTGACTGCAAATTCTATTCCATGCTCTCTGCGTTCGTCAGTGCTCTTTTCCGGCCAGAAGAACATGTAGTCTTTTTCCTTCAATGATCCTGAGTCAGCTAGGCACATTTCTTGGAGAGCAGCTATGTCTACCTGCAGTCTGAGTAGCTCATCATTGATATTCTGGAGATCTTCTCTTGTTGTCATTGGAAGTCCTGTTGTCATTGTGCGGATGTTCCAGCAATCCAGTTTGTGAGCTGGTTTCTTTTTGTTGTTTGTTCTTGTTGCTTTCTTTTCTGATGCATATTTTGCAGTTTGCCTGTCAATGGTTCCTAATCCCATTGCAACTAATGAGGTAGACAGACCAGGGTGGAACAGCACCTTACTGGCCAGGGGCTGCCCAGCTTGGGCGGGCGGTAGCTGTCCAATGAGTTCTGAAGATCTGTACAACCATCAGAAGCAACCCCTGGTGCCACACTCTATGCCAAACAAGCATTGTAACTTGTTACCCAGTAGGCTGCAGCTTCCCATGTTATTTCAATTTACGAAGCGAAGCTAGAGTGGCCTCTCTAGGGCAGGGAGGGGATTATGGAGAATCAGCTGTTGCCCAAGTAGCAGGACCCCCCTCTCCATGCCACTGATTGATCCAAATTAACGGCAGAAAGGAGGGTTTAGATATTACATAATTATTTTAAAACATGCACATAAGGCACACTACCCCTATCTTATCCACACTCCATTGGCTCTTAGTGAAATTTTGCATCGTTCTAAATAGTCTCACACAGTGTTATCTGAGTGATCTGCAAGTGTTTTATAATCCATCATGCCTGTTTCGACTGAAGAGTGCAGGCAGCTTGTCAGTACCTCATACTCTGAAAACTACAGCAGGGGCTTTTTTTTTTAACACTGCCCCAAAGTCATGAAAAAGTGTTTTAAATTAATGTTTGGGACTTGGACATAAACATAGAGACTATGTCTAGGCCGACACCCTATTTATTTAGCCAAGCTATTTGTGAATAAATTTATGTTATGTAAAGGTGCAGATTTGGGGCACTCGTAGATGTAGAGTTTTATTGTGAACTGGTATATTTGGATGCTCTCTTCCCCCACTCTCATTAATCACTCAGTTTTGTTGACGGCGGAGTGACTGGTTGCTTTAGTTCCCAGAGAGCCCTTACCCAGATAGCACACTGCTGAAGCACAAACACTGGGCCAACGGCAGTGGATATGTTGGGCCAGTGGTGGCATCGGTGGTTGGCTCAATGCCATTTTGTCCATTGGCCCAACGTTGGCTCATTGGTGAGGCCAAAGATATGTTGGCCCAATGTTGGCACAACAGTGGTTCAGTAGTTAATGGCAAGGCTGGAAATTGGAAATAAAATTAGACCCAAATAGCACACTGCTGAAGAGCCAACGTTGGGCCAACATTGGCATCAATGGTTGGCCCAATGTCATTTTGCCCGTTGGCCCAATGTTTAATCAGTGGTGGGGCCAAAGATAGGTTGGCCCAATGCTGGTTCAGTAGATAATAAAACTTAAATAATTCTTTTGATTATGTAAAGCTGCTTTGAGACAATGTTAATTGTTAAAAGTGCTATACAAATAAAATTGAATTGAATAATGGCAAAATTGGAAATTGGAAATTAGACTCTTTTTCTTTTGTCAATAATAAGAAAACATTTATATCTCCAGAAATGTATTCATTAATTTTATTTGCGATAAAAGTATTATAAACTAAGAAAATATATGTATCCAATATGATGATAAACTACAAAATAAACACCTAGTACAACCACTTTTTCTCCTAGCAAGGTGGATGAAAATAAATGCATAGAAACAAAGTACTTATTGCCTCAGACGGTCTTTTATATCAGATGCCTCTGCATCTTCCTCATCATCATTCACCTTGGTAGTTTCACCATCAGCCTGGTCACTGTAGCTCAGCTATTCTTTATCATCATCTTTCTCATCAACACTACAGAATCGTTGGGGAACTGTGACTCTAGTCTGTGTAAATACATCAATAATTTTAGCACTGTACATTAAAATGTACTTTAAAATATGTTCAAAATATTCCTTTTCAACAGCCAAAATGATAGGACACTTGGCTCAACTCAGCTCAACTACAGTTCCAATTTAACAGCACACATAAATCTCTAGATGAAACAGAGTAAACACAGCAATTCAAACAGTAAATAACCTGGCACAATTGTCAAATGATATGTTTCACATGCAGACTACCTCAGTACATATATTCAACAACCGTATAAACATACAAAATGCAGTGACCTAATACTGTATATTAGCCCTTTAATGTTTCTGGCACTTATCGATTGTCCTAGCCTAGCATAACAGTGCATAGCTAAACATCTCTCACGACTTTACAACAAAACTACTAATGCATGCTTTTCATGTTACCACCACAGATTCCCAACACACTTATGTCTTACTCAAGGGTATTTACATCTAATTTGGAAGAATATTAACCTACCTGTAGTTAGGAGCAAAGCTTCATAAAACCTTAGCTTGTGTTTAGCTTGGCTTCAGGACTTAATTAGCAGCACCTGGCCTCTGTGGGGTTTTAGGTTCCTCCCTAGCTATAAGCGCCATCTAGTGACCTGTTTGATAGTGTTCACATTTGAGCACAAAGCACAGTGAATTTAACATTTATAATTTAGAAAACATCCACTGAGTTAGATATGTAGTTATTTCAATGTTATTTATGTACTAGATTGGTAACCTCCTGGTCTGATTGTATCACTGAGAGAGCCTACTGCACAAAGCTGAAGCAATATAACTTAATTTCCGATTTTCAACCGTGGCACTATTTACTGGGCCAACACTGGGCCAACCTATTTTTGGCCTCACCAATAGACCAACAGTGGGACAACAGACAAAATGACGTTGGACTGACATCGGAGCACTGACAAAAAAAATAATAAAAATGCCGACATTGGGCCAACAAAGTAGTGCTATCTGGGTAATTAAACGTTATGTGAGGATTACTGTTTATTTTGTATTTTACTTCATTATATCTTCAATATATCTTTTTTTATATATTTGAATTGTTTTCATATTCAAAAACTGAAACAGCATTATTTATGGTGAATCTGACATTTGGCAATAATAAACCTCAATTCACAAATATTCATGATTGATTTTGTTTTAGACAGACAAAAATCTTACTTAAATTTTTTTTTTTTTTTTTTTTTTTTTTTAAATAAAAAGGAGTCACTCCAAATTTTACTTCACCAATGTGTGAAACACATCATGCCTCCTGGTTGCGAAAACAGATTACTAAATTTTTAATGGTAACTACTGTACGTAATTAGTAGTACAGTAATTAGTATTCTTTTATGATGTGTTGTGCCATTGAATGTCAGAATAAAAAACTGTTTATAAACACATTTTTACTACTAGTATTAAATTGGATACCTGACCAAGAGAAGTTTTCAGGCACTGAACATGAATATATGGTCCAAAGAGCTCTGTCTTTGCAGTTCTCATTTCTTCTCAGACAGGTAGTTTACTATCATATCAGTGAAGTTGGCATATTAACTTTTGTTTTATTTTTTTTGTGAACTGCTGACAATATTTCTCTTAAATTCAAAATATAACTATTGTTATTTAGAGTGTATATTCAAAACCAAAATCATGCCGTATTTGCAGATCTTTAGTAACTCAAATAAAACAAAATGAAAATAATTGTAAATAAATTGTGTTAATACTTTGGATAAATAACATCAGTATTTGGTGGACTAACAATTACAGCTTTCATGCATTTTGCCATGCTCTCCACCAGTTTTTTACATTGCTGTTGGGTATATATTCAGTCATGTGAAAAAGAAATACGCATAATACAATGCAAATTGGGAAAATGAATACATTGAAATGTTTTGTGGTAAGGACCACAACATTGTTACTTAGCCTGATAAATGCAAAACCACAGGGATCTACTAGAGTTACACACATTAAAATTGTTGTTTTAACTGAATAGCACACTCTGTTGCTGCAAAACATAAACAGTAGAAACATTTTGAGGGCTCTTTAGAAAAGAAAAATCACCTTTACTGGACTTGCAATATGTTAATATTTTTGTATTTTTTTATGTAGCTAAATGCAAACTTGTTTTTACAGAAAACAAAAATGTAACATCAGCCAATAGCAAAAAAAAAAATCCCACAGTGCTCTTTCTTCCCCAGAAGATGACTTTATTTAATTACATATTTATTTACGGGCCACTTATAATGGATAATCCTGGCGAAAAAGCCATATCAAGTTGTTGACTAAACACATGTTACACTAAAGATAAATCCATTATGATAGAAAGCTGAGATTGTTTGAGAGAGGGCGAGTGACAGATTGCCACACACATCAGACGTATGCTGTCCTTTATTCCTTTTTTTTTCTCTGTTTGCCTAAAAACATTGGTAGAGAAGAGAGCTAAGAGAGAAAGACCCATTCATCACCAGGGTTCTCATTTTTGCAATCACCCTCCATTCATTTGTGGATCATTTGTGCAACACTACTCCTGCATCACCTTGGCTGGTGCTGGCTAATGTGGACCTGACTGCCATGCCGAATGGTTGGAAATTGTTGTTCTAAAGAGTAGGCATTGATGGGGGTCATCTGCCAAACATGCTTTCCCACCATGCTGAAAAGAAAGGCTTGACAGATTGGGTTTCTTGTGTCTCCATGGAGATCAACGCTGACAAGGTCATTCACTTAGACCTGAACCCAGACACCCTGACGATTCACTCACTAGCTGATTTGTGTGTGCGTGCGTGCGTGCATGCGTGTATATGTGAAGTCACTAAACTGTTTACTAATTAATGAGGGTATTTGCTGTCATGCCATTTAGTGAGGCTTTGACTGGTACTTGTTTCCTTTGTGAGAGTTTTCTCTTCATTGGTTGGCCAAAGACTAAAAGTTAAACTTTGAGAAAAGAATTAATCTTAATTTGACCGCTACAACCTGTGCTGCACTGTGATCCATATTAATACATACATGAAATTTTTGTTAGTCCAAAAGTTGCATTAGTATTTAGATGGGAAAGTTACTAATACTCAGTGTTGGGTTACGATGCTGCTTTTGTCCATTTTCTGGACTCAATTCTTAATTCAAAACTTGCAAGTCACTTGTGTATAATTCATGCCTGAGGGTACAACATTTATCTTGAGTAGAAGTGGCCAAGACAGGTTCTTTCAAATATTGTCTAGACCGCTTAATATAAGCACATGCATTTAAACCTAAAAACCTCAGCAGTTGAAATGCAGACTGTGGAATTAAGTCTTTTTTATTTTTCCTTTGGTAAATATAATATAAAGTAACATTAAAAAGCTATATTGTTTTAAAATGGCAAATGAAAATGACATATAATATATGAAATAAAAGATGACATGCCCTGAAATAATTATCTCATATGGATTACTGCATGCATTTAATCCTTTATTTTAAATTGTTGAATTTATATAATATCGACGTTCGTTTTGGTCAATTAAGGCAGTACATTGCACATTGTACATAAAGCTATGTTTTTATGTGTTTATATATTTACATGACACACGTGATTGCAATACCTAAAAATTTATTTCAGCATGACACAAACAGTAGTTTTGTAATAGTTTTAATAGAAGGATTTAATACTTCTCCTTGCTCAAAACTATATCATTTTTTCATTCATCTTGACAACTACTTAGGTTAGGGCTGTGTTGGGTCAAGAATCTATCCTGAAAATATTGGACACAAGGTGGAAAAACACCCTAGATGTGTTTAGATGTGACCATTGTATTTTGTCACATTCCCACATTCACTTAAATGAAATTTAGGGTAGTTTGTCAACCAACCTAGTTACCAGCATATTTTGGAGGTAATCAAAGAAAAGTCTTGCTGACACAGGGAGAACATGCAAAATACAACGTTACCTGTAAGGCTGCAATGTACATGGAATCATACACACAATGTACACACGCACACACACACACACACACACTTGTATCTAATCACAAACAGATTCTTATTGAGGCTATTAAGAAAATTATTTATTTATTTATTATGTCTGACAGAAACATTGACATACTTTAATCAGTGGCGGCCTATAAATAGCCATTTATCCAGTGATTGCGCATCATTACTACTAGTATAAAATAAAGGCATGACTCACATCACATCCAGTCAGCAGCTCCGCTTGCCATAAGAAGTGCTGGAAAAGACTCGTTGCGACTGGTCCAATCACATGAGCCCAAATATTTAAAAACTATATTGATTCGCTAAGAACAAAAGTGGGCGGGTGCGGGGCGCAAAGTGCTGCGACCCAGGATGATTTGACAAAATCCAATTAGAGCGCAGCCTCAGGTCACATGCTTTTCAAAAGTTTACGTGCCTACATAGACACTCGTTTGTCCACAAATGAACGTAATACAGTTTCGATTTTTTAAATTGCAAATAAATTATATTAAGAAATACAGCGGAATTTTGTGACTAAATTACTTTATTTAATTATTAAAATAAATAAGTATTATGTTAAATAATTACATGTTAAAGGAGCATTCTTCTCTGCCTAACTTTAAGGAGGGGCGGCACCCCTGCGCCCCATATTGACCGGCCGCCTCTGACTTTAATGTCCTTGGATATTCTAATATACATCTGCCCCACACTTTATTATGCGTAAGTGTGGCTGGGCCTTTTACTGGATTTGAGCCTTTTTACAAGAAAGCTAAGATTTATACTGACTATTCTCAGTAATGTACATTTCTCGTTTGAATATCTGTGCATTTTGATCTCAGCAGTTACTTAGAGTCAACAGGGCCAATAGTAAAAATGTGTTTGTGTGTTCACGTATGTATGTGTGTGCACATGTGTGTGTTCATCCCTGTGCTAAAATCTATACCTAAATCTGCCCATGAAAAGTATAAGCATAGTTCTCATAAGCTCGTTTAACACTAAGCACATCAGAAATGTTCATGTTGGCAGAACTATAGATAACAATTATTTTAATAATATAAATATTTGAATTGTGGAGTGTTGTAACTCACAAGTGAATAAAAGAACAAAAGGTCAGCAAGTCTCTAAACCACATTGCAAATCCTCTCCTTTCATTAAGAATGAGTGGGTCAGAAACTGTTCGAAGAATTAAAAAAAATATATATATATATATATATAATTTTTGTAGTTATGAGACTTAATCTTCATTAAAAAAAAAAAAATCTAAATGTTTCCAAATTGTTTCCATCATGACAATGCGCCTATGCCGAGGTCCATGAAATACAGTAGTTCGATGAAAACATGCTTTGCCAAAGATGTTGTAGATGAACTTGAGTGACCTGTGCAGATCTCAACCAGAATTAACATTTTCGGAATGAAATGGAATGCTAACATAATGCTTCTATTGCAAAGCTACAAATCCCCTTTGGTGACATTGGGGGAGATAATATTTTATGGCCACAACTTACTAATGCATGGCAATGAGATAGTATGTTGTGGCCACAACTTGCTAAGGCGTGGGAACAAAATAGAATAATGCATGACTTAAAAACGTGTTGTAAAGAGTTGAAATCAATTTAAATATGTCCGTATAGTTTACAAGAGGTTTAATGCTAGGATAAGTCGTAACCACGTGCAGCAGGGTAAGTGATGATAAACCAGTGCCTGCTGACGATGATCAACACCTCTCCCATTCTCTACACGAGCCGAATGAACTGGATGGCAATCAAACTGAACAGGTAAGCTGGAATAAAAATCAGTAGCAGCATTAACTCGTGCTAGTAAGTATTATGATAGTCAGTTTTAATTCAAAATAATGTTTCTCAGCATTATTTTGAATTAATATTGACTACCATAATTATTCAAATGCGCAACTAGTTTACTAGCACGAGCTAATGCTGCTACTCAGCTTACCTGTTTAGTTTGATTGCAATCCTTTTTAAAATATTGTCTTTATAGTTTTATATGTTGTTTGTCTTGATATTCTTTCCTTTGTTTCTTTGTTTTACAAATATGACCCAATGTTCAGTGATACTTCAAATAATATGTTTAAATAGCATTGATTTCTGTATTGTATTATATTTTTATACTAGTAAGTGGTGTTAAAATTTTATCTTCACATTAATGAGCCAATGTATTATGATGTAGGATGTGGATGGTGGGCTGCTGTGGGCCAGGAAGTCCAGGGCCACTTTTTAATCCCAGTCCGCCCCTGGTACTGCCTGTGTTGTTCCTGATCCACCCATGAACAATTATTTGAAAATATCATTTGCTATGATTCTATAGACCAGCATTAGAATTTTACTACATTAAGAAACTGCAAGTATTTGTATAAAGATGTTATAGAGCCTGGTCAATTCTGTATTCTAAAAGTTCTTCTAATGAGCTAAATCTCATGTCAACAGTAATGATAATTTTGATAATGGTGTTTTTATTGCTCTCAGACCTTAGTATTATCATGTCTGAGTAAAGAATTAATAGCAGAAAAAAACATATATAACACTTAGGTCACAATATGTCATCAGATTATTCTAGTAAACTGTTTAAAGTGTGTTCTAAGACATTTAATACTGCTCATGGATGTGTCTCTTTAATGAGGAGATCATATAAACATTAAGCACATTTTTTAAAAGACCTGTTTTACAGGGCCAAGAAAGTCATACATTGGATGTTTTATAAGGGTGTGTATCTATGGCCAGCTTTTTTTTTAACAAGCCAGTTCATCTCATAAATGCAAGTAATGCCATACTATTTGTAAACACACAAATACAGTACACATACCCACAAAATAATGTGAAAGTATATGGGTTTCTGTAAAGTCTCGATCTGTATTCTTTCTTCCATACAATTACAAAGGGCGGAAATCTGCAAATGATATATAAGAAAATTGCACAGCATAACCATCCAAGTACACATAATGTTTAGTTTTGTGATAGTAAGACACACTGAAATAGACCCTGCGTGAAATTCACAAGGTGGCAATGTGCAAATCAAATATTTTTTTGCAGACAATCCAGCCCATGAATCAAACCCAGGCCTTTCGCATGGCAGGCGAAACACAAACCACTGAGCCACTAGTGCTCTATAGATTTAACATTAGTGGAAGTTTGAGGTGACAGTTACTTTTACTTAAGTACTTACGATTACATAAAATATCAAATTTGTTCAGCTAACTTGAAAAGTGTCATTTCTACAAACTCATAAATGCCAAAAAGTTCTGAATAGTCAAAAAGGTCTATTAATTTGACCTAATTGCAATTCTTTAAGTTAACAGTACTCAATGTGTTTAATGACTTTCAGCATTAGGGTTTACAGTGTAATGTAAACATCACTTTAATGTCAATTTTATTTTATTTTAGTGTGGATTTTGTTTAATTCTACTTAAACTTCTATTTTATTTTTATATTAAACATTTGACTGCTTGTCATATTGTGTATGGTGGTGTGTGTGTGATTAATTGAAATTGAATTTGAATTAGTTGATACCAGACAATTACAAAAGATTATTTCATGGCACTGATGAATAATAATACATATAATATTAAGTATGGAAAAAGAAGACACTGGTTCTAAAAAAAAAAAGTTCATGTTTTTGAATATGATGTGAAGGATAGACCTTTTTTTATTATTATTGTGCAGTATTCTATTGTGACCGTCAGTGCAGGTAGAAACCAGGCACTGAGCTGCACCTAATATAGAAAGGGCTGGACCTTTGAGAGTTATGTGTTATTTTAGGGAACTTTTCCTTGCCACTTTGACCCCAGGCATACCCAGTAGATCTTGAAGTACACCTTGATTTCTGTGAAGCTACTTTGCGTTATTGTTCAATAGTAAAAGCATGATGCAAGTACAGTTAAAGTAAACTTGAACTAGTAAAAGGAAGCATGAAATTCCAAATACAAATGTTTGCTTCCTGTAAGAAGATGAACATAAATCAGCTATTATTTTGATTTGATTTGATGATGAGAACTCGTTTTTACTTTTTTCATATTCAGTACAACCTGCCAAATCATAATTATTCTTGATTATGAGACAGTACATACCATCGATATTTGATCAAAGCTAAAAGACTATAAAATGCTATCGCATTACCTTGTTCATCACCTGTGTTATTTCCAATTTCTGACAGCATTAGAATAAATACAATATCAGGAGGCATGGGTAGGATTACTATTGTGATATCCTACCCACAGCTACTATATACTGATTTCATATTGTAATTCTTATTTTTCTTTCTTATTTTAAAAAAGGTTACAGATTATTTTTGAGCTCTGTAAAACACATATGAGCAAATATATTTTTGCATATCCTTGTAGAGTTAGTTAGTTAGTTAGTTAGTTAGTTTGTTTGTTTGTTTGTTTGTTTGTTTGTTTTATGGTAGCATCGCGCAAGGACTACGTTACCCACAAACCTTTTTTTCAGCATATTCACGATGCATAACTTGTCACATGACCACAAGCAGCTCAATTACCCTGTTGTCTGATTTATATAAAGTATAGTCTAGCACTCACTGTCAGTCATTTCATCACTCTTAAAATTTGTGTTTACAGTATGTTGTTTTCAAGCCTCACCCTTTTTTTGTTCATGTTTTTTTTTAATGTTGTTCGTGGTTTTTGTTCATGGTAAATAAACATGTTGTCGTACTTACTTCTGCCTTTACTACAATTTCCTGACAGGTTGTGAAGCGCTGATTAACAAAATCTGTTTTCTGCTTAAGCCCTCTAGGACATCTCTAGCATTGCAGCATCAGTTCTGTAATTGACCTGTCATTTAAGCTGTAATATATTATTTAGTTAGACATATCAGACTTAAATGTGGTTTATAATTCATTATATAAATTAGATACAGTACTGCTTACAGTGATGCATCAACTTTCAGAATTAATTAGTTAGTATGTTTGTTGAATTGAGTTCCTTAGAACCTGGTTTGTTAACACCAAAGATATATATTTTAGTAATAAATAAAGAAGTAATCAGTAGAATAAATTGGAAAGAGAGGAAATATTCTAAAATCAGTATATATCATAAAAACTCACCCCATTCAGAGAGTGATAGTTTCAGACAGGTTGTAGAGTAGAGGGGTGATTGCAGGTTGTTTCAAAAGCTGCATCAGTCATTTTTATTCAATACAATATTTACATATTACGCTTTCTTATGACCTCAATAAAATGCATCAAAAGATAGTGTTCCTAAGATTCATGAGTCTAGACTTTGCTTTCAAAACATTATAACCCTACACTTAAATCATCCTGATTTTAATTATTTGCACTTTGACAGCCACAGTTGAGTTGGGCTATACTGACAAATCAGATCTACACTTTCTTAGGTTTTATGTACAAATCTGATCTCACACAAAATGTTCAGAAAATTTAACGAGCAAAGTCTGCAGCATTGACTTGCCCTGCACACAATCTAGATCAAATATGATTTCTAATCTTTAGACTGCCTGCTAATCATCCTTACTATATAATGAAAGCCTGTTTGATATATTACAAAATGTAAAAGTATTTGAAAAAATATATAGTGATTATAATTGTATGTTAAGCTTCTTTCTGTCGGTTAAGGAATAGATATATTTTGCTCCCCATTTTAATCATAATTTACCCTTGTAAATGCTTGTTTTATTTGCTTGTTTTATTTGGTCATGCGATTAATAAATGCTACAAACATTCACAATGCATGGCAATGTATCCTATATTTATTGTCTTATTACACAATAAACCTGCTGTAGGCACTTTATAATTTCTTTTAAGTGTGTATATCAATGATTTATGCGGACATCCTTTTCAAGAAAATACAGTACTATGCTTTTGCTAATCTTATGTGACAGAGACGTTATAAAACATATTAATGTTAGACCTCAGATTTTACTCCCCACAACTGGGTGTCCCATTTGAGAGCAGTGCTTAACACCATAACAGGATTAGGGTTTTAAGTCCCAGATGTGCCATTTGCGGTTTTAAGTCCCAGAGGATGCCACTGGCCTCATTATACTTGGGAGAGAAAGACAACTAATTTCCTCTTTCTCCACTGCTAGGGTGAATGTTCACTTACTCAAAAAAGGCTTTAAGAATGATTTTTAAAAGAATCTATATTTTATATATATTTTGAATATTTCCTAATGTACGATTCACTATATACAATAAATTGTAGGTTTGTTAAATGGCCATGATTCATATCAGGTTTGCTAGCAAGTGAATAACTGAGCACATTAACAACGTAATCAAACAATGTAATCAAATGTGTTGCACTGATCTGGGGAAGTTTGACTTGTTTTATTTATTTATTGTATTTCTATTGTATTTTTTGTTCAATTTCTTGATACATTTTTTGGGTTCAGTTTTATATATACCCACAGTTGAAGTCAGAAAATAGCATAAAATAAGTAATTCACTTTAGATTCACTGTATCACAATTTTAGTTGATCAGAAGTTTACATACACTCAATTAGCTGTGCTTGGAAAATACCGAAAATTATTTCATGTTTTCAGAAGTTTCTAATTTACATAATTTGAGTCAGTTGGAGGTGTGCCTGTGGATGTATTTTGAGCATAATTTTAAACTCAATGGCTCTTTGTTTAACATCATGGGAAAATCAAAAGAAAGTAGGCAAGATTTCTGGGGGGGGGGGGGGGGGAATTGTGGAACTCCACAATTCTGGATCATCCATGGGAGCAATTTTCAAAAGCCTGAAGGTACCACATTTATTTATATAAACAACACTATGCAAATATAAACACCATGGAATGCATTCTGTCTCCTAGATATGCATGTACTTTGGGAAGAAAATTATAAATCAATTCCAGAACAACAACAAATGTCCCTGTGAAGACACTGGAGGAACATCAGTACAAAAGTTTCTTTATCCACATTTAAAAGGAAGAAGCCACTGCTCCAAAACCACCATAAATAAGCCAGAATGGTTTGCAGCTGCACACAAGGACAATAATCTTACTTTTTGGAGAGCTGATCTAATGAAACAAAAATGTAACTGTTTGGCCATGATGGCCATTGTTATGTCTGGAGGGTATGAGGCTGGCAAGCCAAAGATCACCATCCCATCCATGAAGCAGGTTTGACTGGTGCACTTCACAAATAGATAGCACCTTGAAGAAAATTATATGGATATATTGAAACAATATCTCAAAACATCAGCCAGGAAGTTGGCTTGGTTGCAAAACGTTCTTCCAAGTGGACAATGACCCAAAACATATTTTCAAAATTGTGGTAAAATAGATTAAGGACAACAAAGTAAGGCTGCAGAAATGAAAAAGCCTGTGCGAGCAAGGAGGCATATAAACCTGGCTAACAGACAGAATCCTTGACAGAATTTTTTTTTACACCAGGAAGGAGCTAAAATTGTCAGGATTGTGAAAAACTGTGTTTAAAGGTATTTGACTAAGGTGCACATAAGCTTCTGACATCAACTGTACCTATTGTGATGACAAGCTTACAGCCAATTCACCCACACATCCTGCTGCTCCTCACTTGTACAGAATGTGTTTAGCACCAAGATCGGCTCAACCTGGTATACTGGGCAGAGGGCTGCAGAATAATACCACTCACCATCCAGCTGTCATCATTAGGAGAAATAAACAGCCACCAGCATGTCAGACCGGTGGGTAGAGGGTACCTAGAGTCTGGACTTCATGGTTCTGTGTCTCTCTTTGGCTCACCGACAGACTCTGATTCAACACTGTCCCTAAGCCGCCTGCTGAAGCACTACTGCCGTCTAAGGCCAACCAGGTTCCTCACCTTTGGCTGTGACCCACCTACAATGTCGCTCTTAGACCCCAAGCCAATGTTACTGTCGACAGCCACGCTCACCCTGCACTTTGCACTTACATTATCAGGCTTCTGCACCCATTTAAATTTACATTTAGGTATTTGGCAGACACTCAGTCAGAATGCTGTGATGTTTTCATAATTTAACATATCCTTACACTGGTTAAGTTACTAAGCAGAAGTATGGTACGGTTGCTAAGGAGAAATAGGGTATGCACCAAAATATACTGTTCTGAAACTCCCGCATCTCGGACATGCATTTGCGTTTGTCGATGAGGCATTGCTCCATACACATGTGTTACCAGAGTGAAATGGAAGTTATGTTGTGCATTTGGTGTTGGTAATGGGTCTCCCCACAGAGGAAAAAGTATTTATAGTTGAGTATTATTTCCACTCATACAGAAGTGTTCATGAATGGGGACCGTGTTTGAAAAAGGTGGCAGAACAATTTCTTCCCATACCTGTCCCATTCCCCCGATCATACACCACCTGATGCCTACATGTGTGAAATGTTAAACAGGAGTGTATTGAACTGTGAAGATCCAACAAGAATTGTGCCTACATTACGCGAGTCTGCAGCAACCTTTGTTCTGGGAATCCGGCTTGAGGATCTGCATAAAAGATGTGAACACAGTCTACAGAGTGGCAGTGATCCTGCCAGAGGGATAAATCACCTGGGATGAACAGCAGTTTAATTTTGCTGAGATTAAGATTCAGTTGATGAGCTGCCATCCGAGATAAAAAGTCTGCCAGACACCTATTAGTAAGGTTGATCTAAAAAAAAGTTACAATTTGCTAGGAGCATAAAAAATGGACTGTGGAGCTTTGGAAAAAGGTCATGTGGACTGATGAGTCCAAATTTACCCTATTCCAGAGTGATGGGTGCATCAGGGTAAGAAGAGAGGTAGATGAAGTTATGCAACCATCATGTCTAGTGCCTTCTGTACAAGTGTGGGAGCAGTGTTGTGATCTATGGTTGCAGGTCAACGTCAGCAACATTATGTGCCCATAAATGAGGTCAGCCAACTACCTGAATTTACTGAATGACCAGGTTTGTCCATCAATGCATTTTTTTCTTCTCTAATGGCACGGCCATATGCCAAGATTCATAGGGCTTAAATTGTGAACAAGTGGTTCTGGGAGCATGAGCCCTCATTTTCACACATGGATTTTCTACCACAGAGTCCAGACCCTAATCCGTTTAAGAATTTCAGATATGCTGGCTTTACAGCAGTGGTCTCACTCTCCCATGATTAATGCAAGATAAATTAATGTAATTCTGGTCTGAAATATAAATGTTGTGAAGGTGCCTACCCTTATCAAAATTATACCACAGTTGTAATCAAAGAGGTGATCCAATGAAATTAGAGTATGTGACTTTTTTTTTTTTGGCCAGGCAGTGTCTCTTCAGATTAAAAGATAAAAACTAATTGCATTTAGAGTATTTTTAAAGTCTTTTTTATGTCTAGTTAAAAACTCATAAATATTAATTTAGTCTAGGCATACTGTATTTTCTTTTAGCCTTTCATGATAATTATGGAACCTTCAAGACCTACGTGAGGTAAATATTTTTCTCTCAGGGAAAACAGGAGTTATTAGCCCAGAGCTGATTTCTCAAAGTATGAACACTATCACAGGGTAACTACTTTAAGATAACAGCTATGCATTTAATTATATGAAATTAAATAGTATGAAAAGCTATTAGAGGCAAAAAAAGA
Source organism: Clarias macrocephalus (assembly GCA_011419295.1). Lineage (NCBI taxonomy): Eukaryota > Metazoa > Chordata > Actinopteri > Siluriformes > Clariidae > Clarias > Clarias macrocephalus. The sequence continues at coordinate 83,394 of JAAGKR010001907.1, forward strand.
TTTACCTTGTCATGTACCTAACTATGTATAGTGTTTCATAAATTTTGACTTGTGCAAATTCTTATAAAATATTTAAGCATTAGATCATTTAATCAGATAATATAAATCCTCAATTTATTTTGCTACAATAACTGAATTATTTGAAGAAGAGAGTCATGAAGTAGGAGATTAAAAGTAACATTCGTCAAATTTAGGATTACTCATTCCCCTGTCTGCCCAAAAAAGATTAAATAATTTGCGCTGACTACAACAAAATAACACAAGAGTGAAACATACAGTACATACAGTACAGAGCAAAGGTTTGGACACACCTTCTCATTCAAAGAGTTTTCTTTATTGTGTTCTTTATTGTGTTCTTTAGCCCAAACGCGTCTCTTCTGCTTGTTGCCTGTCCTTAGCAGTGGTTTCCTAGCAGATATTCTACCATGAAGGCCTGATTCACACAGTCTCCTCTTAACAGTTGTTCTAGAGACGTGTCTGCTGCTAGAACTCTGTGTGGCATTGACCTGCTCTCTGATCTGAGCTGCTGTTAACCTGCGATTTCTGAGGCTGGTGACTCGGATGAACTTATCCTCCGCAGCAGAGGCGACTCTCGGTCTTCCTTTCCTGGGCCGGTCCGCATGTGAGCCAGTTTCTTTGTAGCACTTGATGGTTTTTGTGACTGCACTTGGGGACACTTTCAAAGTTTTCCCAATTTTTCGGCTGACTGACCTTCATTTCTTAAAGTAATGATGGCCACTCGTTTTTCTTTACTTAGCTGCTTTTTTCTTGCCATAATACAAATTCAACCTCTTTGAATGAGAAGGTGTGTCCAAACTTTTGGTCTGTACTATAAGTCCTTGTTTGCAAATGGTGTTTCCACATTAGACATATGGACTATTTGAACCACTAAATCAATATCACAGTTTGCCGTTGCCTGCCAAACACTCATGTTCGTGCTTATTCTGGGTATAATATTACATATTTAAGTAACTAAATATGGGTTTAAACAATGCTGCTATTAACAGTACTTCAAGCACCGGAGGGAACTTGTACAAATATTGTCCATGACCTAAAAGAAAATACAGTTAAGCTTTATTGTCACTGTGGAAAAATGCCTTATGTAGCTAGGTATGGATTTCTGCTGTGCTATGAGTTTAAGATTCCACATATGGTGAGACTTCTCATTTAGACCCACTGGATACCATTATAAAGATTGTTCACTCATCGTCTTTTATTTTGTGTCTATTAAAACAAAAATGTAAGTTAATTTTCTATCTGTCTCCACTCCACTCGCTCAAAAGTATTTTTTCGCACACTTTTCCTCGTGTTGGAATGAATTTAGAATGAGTTCACTCAGCCACCACAGTCACCAGATCTCAATAGTGAACTGGCCAGTGAGATATGCAGTTTCAGTCAGAGATTTGAACACAAGTCTGGATTTACTTTCTATATTCATTAACTGTACTTGATTTTTTCAAAACTATGGAACAACTCCATAGGTAATTAAGCAACAACAACAGTCAGTTTTTATTTTAATATAAGTTGCAAAATATATCAAGCGCTATGTTGAAACTGGCTCTCATGACGAATATCCAACAAAAGCATGACCAAAATTTACCTCTGCTACAGAGGAGAATTCATTTAGCATTTACTTCAGATTAGATCTGTTATAAAGGCTTTACAGGGCATAATAGCAAGCTCATCTCAATATTAACAAACTTATTGCAAAAATATGCATACTTATTGAATATTTTGGATACCTAGGTGCATTATTTTACAATGTAGACAGAATTGAACATAAGGAAAGACCATGAAATTATAAGGTGTGTCCAAACTTTCGACTGGTACTGACGTTTGCTTTGATTACAGCTTTGGTGTAATTTTCCAAAGCTTATGTAATAAGCTGCGTAATGTCTTCTCCAGCATATCCAGGATCTCACTCTGTGGTGGCCTTTCCATGTGTGAAAATGATGTCTTATGATCCCTGACCTTGTTTACAATTTGAGTCCAATGAATCCTGGCATCATCATCTAGGAATATGACTGTTAAATCAGAAATAAATAAATAAAAAATCCATTAATGGAAGAACTTGGTCACTTGGTACATTCAGGTAGTCGGTCATTTTTGGACACATATTAAATTTTTGGACACAACTTTAATAGTTTCAGCATTCTGCTTAGTTGTTTTCTTTTCTTGATGCAGGCCAATAATTTGACCCATTTAAAAAAACAAAGTAACATCTTTGTCATGACCACAATATATGTCTTCTGTTTAAGAAAAGAGAAGCTACTCATGGTTTAAAAAATTGTTGCTAGCTGAAACATATTAATCACTGCAGTAATTATACAGTTAAATGATCTTAACTGCTTGCTTAATGAAATTCACGTGGTGACTTCATATTTCAGGTCTGGCAAACCTTTTGGAAGGTTTTATCCTCAGGCTACAACTGCAATGTAATGGATAGATGTCTAATCCAGGAAATAAGAAGGTTCATCCAAATCCAATTTTTCAGTAATCAACAGGACTGGATCAGATACCTTTTGGGGGTTGTGTATTTCCAGAACTCAAATTTGAGAGATGGCCCACATCTGGCTAGAGAGGGCAGAAGGAGCAAGCAACTCTCTATTGTGATCCTCATCATCTCCTGTACACAGCCAGATGGTGTGGTCATTTCAACATTAGAATACGAATTGCATTGTAACATGACAGTATTACAAAATGCATGGAATTAAACACCATTAATATGTAGAAAATATTCTGATTATTATTATTATTTTAAAGCCAGACAATTTGATAACGAATTCTTTAGATTACAAAATAATGTCAAATCAGTAATAAAAATGTTATACCCCCCTTTAAGAAACCAACATAATTTCACTAATGTCTTTATAGATATACCTCTTTAAACAGATTCTACCAAAAGCAGTTGAAAAAAATATTCTTTCCTCGGCACAGGCGATGTACTCAAATCATTCAAACTAACAGAACTTAAACTCCTAATTTGAAATTCAATTTAAATCAGTTCTATTTCTGTAGCACTTTCAACACGAATCAGATTTACATAAATAAAATGTCCAGATATAAATGTATTTTTATGTATTCATTTATAGCTTTATGAGTGTATCCTTATTGAGGAAGCTAGAAGCAATGGGAGCAAGGAAAAACTTTATTTTTTATTCTAGATTATGTGAAGAAGAAACCTTGAAAGGAACCAGACAAAAAAAGTAGCCCATCCTCATTTGAATGATACTGGATAGCACAACCATAAATAAATCCCTTATATAACTATGTGTTTTAAGGTCAAAAGTGCAGTTGTATAACATTCAATTTATTTTAGTTATCATAAATTCCTGAAGTCATGAACCATCTCTTTAACTAAAAAAAAAACAATGCACAAACAGCTTGCACAGATAAGTTTTCAACTTATAGCCTATAAACATTAAGACTGTGTCTGTGTTATGCATAAGCAGTGCACGGTGCTGAAGCCCCGAGAGAACAGGGAGGTCCAGTGTGTTATGTATGAGCCCAATAAAGGTTTAGGCGTTGGTGGTGTGTCAACAGTAAGATTGTGCACACTTTTGGGAAGACTCTTCCTGTTCAGAAATAAAGATTCCACCTGCAGATGGATCTTGTGTAAAAAAAATTTTATTTATTAATTTTTTTACTGGTAATTTATATTCTTTGTAATCAACGTACAGTACGAATGCCCCGCCATAAGAATTTTCACCTTTGCACAAAAAATACCTCGGCATGCAAAGCATTTTCAGCATATGAGCGAACAAACCAAGCTAAATTGTACGTACATCCAGGAGGTTGTTTGAGTCAGTGGAAAGCTAAGCAAAGCAATTTGACATAAATATTTTACTGTTTAGATTATATTACTGTTTTGGGCAAGATTTAGTGAAGACATAGCACCTTGGGTCCCAAGAATGTTAGCAACAGCAGCAAGAAGAAAAGGGATCTGTAAGGGTTCACCCCTAGTGAGCGCTATGCATCCAATAAGTTTGTATGTGTGTTTTTTGTAGTTTGTAGACTCAGTTTCCCAGAAGGCACTTCGGTCAGGTGATGAGGGAGATCACCTGAACCGAGGTAGATCATTAAACCTTCTATAAACAGCTGTTTGTTCTGGGAAACTAGGTCTTGTTTAGTTTGGTATTAGTTGGCATTTGTTTTATGGAGCTATTTAGTTAAGTTTTACATCTGGTGTGTGATTAGCCTCTTGTGTGTTTCCTCTCTGGTATGTTTAGTTACTAGTCTGTTTAACTACTAACCATTGAACTACTGACTTACTTAGCTCTTAGTCTGTTTAGTCTCCTAGTGTCACAAACAAACAGAGATGGACCAGAAGACTAGTAGTTAGCCCTGTAGCGTAGATGGTAAACCCAAACGCAGTTGTAGCGCGAGTAGGCAGGATAACCACGCTATTTATTTTTAGAACTCTCTCGGAACGAGAGCAAGAGCTTACACAAATAAACCCACGTTCTAATAACACACACTCAATCGAAAGCGAAACCCAAGAAAGTGAGTACTCACGATTAGACGGACAAAGCGTCGGCGATAGCATGGGCAACTCAATGACTGAGCGATGTAAAGCGCCATCTTGTCTCCTTTTATGCTTCCTGAATCGCGACCATTAGGGGAAGTGGTGAAGGGTTTGAGTTGGGATATATGGAATACCGAGTGGATCCGGAGCGCCGCAGGCAGCTGGAGCCGGTAGGTGACAGGGTTTATCCGGAGAGTGATGCGGTATGGACTGATGAATCTGGAGGAGAGCTTCTGTGATTCTGTTCGTAGGTGAAGGTTCTTGGTAGATAGCCATACCTTGTCACCTATCAGGAATAGTCGTCCCGGAGGGTGTTGACGGCGATGTTGGAGGATGCAACGGGTGTTGGAGCGTCGGATGGCGTTGTTTGCTTGGTTCCAGAGCCGTCGACACCGACTAACCAACTGTTGGGCCGACGGTACTTCAACCTCCGGTACTTGGTGGTCGAACATCGGAGGCTGGAAGCCGTAGCATGCCTCAAATAGGCTTAGATTGGTGGCAGAGGAGACATGGAGGTTATGTGATAATTCTGCCCAAATGAGGGCCCAGGAGCACTGGCGATCAGCGACAAAGCATCTCAAGTAGCACTCCAGTTGTTGGTTGGTCCGTTCCGTCTGACCGTTAGTCTGTGGGTGGTATCCAGAAGACAGACTACAGGTGGAATTGATCAGACGGCAGAAGGCCTTCCAGAACCGGGAGGTGAACTGGGGCCCCCTGTCCGAGACGATATCCCTTGGGAACCCATGCAGGCGGACTACATGTTCAAATATCAGCTCGGCTGTGTTTTTGGCTGACGGGAGTCCAGGGAGGGCTACCAGGTGGACAGCTTTGGAGAACCGGTCGACGATCGTGAGGATGGTGTTCTTCTCTTCGGAAACCAGCAGGCCCATGATGAAGTCGACGGCAATGTGCGTCCAGGGCCAACGGGGAACTGGGAGTGGTTGAAGTTCTCCCGGGGATGGTTGGTTGCTGTCTTTAGCCTGGGCGCACACTGGGCACGCCTGGACAAACTCATCAACGTCCTTCCTCATGTTGGGCCACCAGAAGGCGCGTCGGATAAATTGTAGCGTGCGGTGCCTTCCGGGGTGACTTGAGAGGAGAGAGGAGTGCCCCCATTGAAGCACCTCTGGCTTGACGGTGTTGGGCACATAGAGTCGTCCAGGCGGCACGCCTGCCGGTTCGGTCTCCGCAGCCTGTGCCTGGCGAACCCTCGTCTCTATGTCCCAACGGAGTGGTGCGATGATCTTGGTAGGACAGGTGCGGGGTCCGCCCGGGGGACGTCCTCCTCGTACTGTCGTGAGAGGGCGTCAGCTTTGATGTTCTTGGACCCCGGGCGATATGACAGGTGGAAATTGTAGTCCTCAAAAAACAGAGCCCACCGCGCCTGTCTGGGGTTCAACTGTTTCAGCGACCGGATGGTGATGAGGTTCTGATGATCAGTCCAGACAATGAATGACTCTCTGGTGCCCTGGAGCCAGTGACGCCATTCCTTCAAGGCCCACTTTATGGCCAGCAGCTCGCGGTCCCCTACTCCGTATCACTGCTGAGTGGGGTCAAATTTTTTGGAGAAGAAGCTGCAGGGGTGCAGCTTTTGGTCTGGACCTCGTTGGGAGAGAATCGCCCCGGCGCCCACGTCCGATGCGTCCACCTCCACAACGAATGGATTGTTGGCATCTGGATGAAGGAGGATGGCAGCCGTAGTGAAGCGGCGGCAAAGTTCATGGAAGGCGGTAATGGCAGTAGAGGTGAGGTGAAAGGGGTGAGATGATGGACATGTCAGAGCAGTTAGTGGAGTTGCAACAGTACTGTAGTCCCGGATAAACGCTGGAAACCTCCAGCTTCTGCGGGTCCATGGCCACAACCTGGGGCGAGATGACAAAACCCAGGAACGTGGTGGAGCGCTCGTGAAAAGCGCACTTCTCCAACTTACAGTACAGCTGGTGGGCGAGCAATCTCTTCAGAACCGTTCTGACATGTTGTACATGTTCACTGAAAGTCCGGGAGTATATGAGGATGTCGTCTAGGTAGACGAACACCCATCGACCTAACATGTCTCTTAGAACGTCATTGATGAATTGTTGGAAAACCGCTGGAGCGTTGCAGAGTCCAAATGGTATTACCAGACTTTCATAATGACCGGTGGTAGTGATGAAGGCCGTCTTCCACTCATCACCCTCTCTGATGCGCACCA